>SWKT01000157.1:0-44505 GCA_011058875.1 Neopestalotiopsis sp. 37M
TATATATTTATTATATTTATATTTATATAAAAAAGTAAAATTGATTAATTAATTAATTTATAATTAATAATTATTAATATAATAATAAATAACGCAATTATTCGAAATTTTTAGGGATTTATCGTTAATAATAAATATTACGTAATTATTTTATAATAAATAATATAAAAATATAGCTATATTCGCAATTATAAATATATTTAAATAAGCCTTTTATAAATTTAAGCCCTTCCTTTCGATTTAAGCATTATTTTTAAAATAATATTTAATTATTTTTATTTTATTTTTGCTAATTTACGAAAATTAAGGATATTTTGCCTATTTTAATTATATCCGATAGCATTTAAATCTTTTATTAAATTAATATATTAAAAATTTTGCATAATTTAAAAGGGAGGTTTTACGAATAGCCGTGCGATATTTTTAGGGCTAAATTAGGCTTAATTTTATTTTTTGGCAATATTCTTTTATTTTTTAGCTTATAAAATAAGTTAAAATAAAACCTTGGCACGACTTAAAACCCCCCCTTAAGTCGAGCCGATCACACCCTTAGTGGTGTCGGCTGACCTGGCCGATGCTGTCGTTGCGCAATATGGTGCCTGGCGCTGATGCATTTCACTCTCCATTACGATTAGCTCAGGTCAGGGCACGCTCAATCAGTTGGGTCGTGTGGGTTTGATGAGCTCCGGGCCATTGCAATTGGATTCGGGTATTACTTGATGCTCTGCACTGCTTACTTTATGATATTGTAAGCTCATCTCACTGACGACGTGTATGAACTTCACGAAGAATACACTGATCCGTCGCGAGGTGGATGGAGGAGAGGAAGAGAGAAGCGGCGTCTGTGGGTGGGTGGTGGCTGTTAGGCGCTGCGTGGGGGTAGTGAGTTTATGGTTTAGGCAGCGCGCCTGGTTTCTTCAGTCCCAGAATGTATTTGATCTTGTCCAACCAAACGAAGAATTTCGGTCCATTGAAGTGTTAAGCTGTAACATAGTCAGTTGCAAAGGGTTATCCTTTCACATGCTTGAACCTTTTTCGAGTTCTCCAATGGGGACACCAGCTCCAGGCGTGTTAGAATGGCTGAGCTTTGAGTTCCGGTGGAATGCTTCAGACTCAGATTCCGGCGGAGCTTCTAGTTCGGATTAGCGCCGAGACTCGTCAACGTTGGTGCTTTTGCCAGTGCTCCATCTACCGCCAGGCCGCTAGTGCTACAATTGACACCACTACGGATACTATACTCCGTGTCAACGATCCGGTGGAAGTAAACATGGAGATACTACCTAGGTATCCAGCTTCATTGGAGAAAGCATTCCTATAAATGTCCCGCACTCAATAATTAAGATTTCCACCCGGCAAAACACTATTTTCATTCAATTGCATTCACTGAAATCCTAAGGGTTTCGTCCAATATTCAACGATGGCTTCTTCAAACTCGATAACTGTCACTATTGGTCAGATCGCCAAAATGATTGACCATTCTCTCCTCCACCCCACCATGACCGATGCCGATATCCTGGAAGGCCTGCGCATTTGCAAAAAGTACAACGTCGCCACCGCTTGTGTCAAGCCTTACTTGATTCCCATGGCCAAGAAGGAGCTCGAGGGCACCGACGTCCTTGTCTGCCCCGTCATTGGTTTTCCTCACGGCAACAGCACTACCGACGTCAGGGTCTACGAAGCCACAGCCGCCGCTCAGGCTGGTGGCAGAGAGATTGACATGGTGATCAACATTGGCAAGGCCCTCGGTGGCGACTGGGACTATGTCAAGGCGGAGATTGCGGCCATCAATAAAGCAGTGAAGCAGAACGGCGCCATTCTCAAGGTCATTTTCGAAAACGACTATCTACAGGAGCCACACATTATACGGCTATGCGAGATATGCTCGGAACTCGACGTGGCCTTTGTCAAGACTTCGACCGGCTACGGATTCGTCAAGCAGCCCAGTGGACTATACTCCTACCAGGGGGCGACAGTGCCCCATCTCGCTCTCATGCGCAAGCACTCTAAAACGAGCGTGCAAGTCAAGGCGGCTGGAGGCGTGAGGACGCTGGATGACCTGCTACACGTCATGTCTCTGGGTGTATCGAGGATTGGTGCTACTGCGACCGTGGCTATCATGGGGGAAGCTGTGCAACGTGGCATTACTACTGAGCCGACTACGATAGAGTTCAAACCTATATCTGCACAGAGCTCTGGGAGATATTAGTTGGGTAATTTGCGCATTGCTCGAGCATGCATAGATTCTGCCGAAATGGTACTGGTCCAGTTCATAGACAATGAATTATACGAATACATCATGTACAGGAAATATTGGGGAAGCCCCTGCTCCCCCTGGCAGGCTGTGGTGACAGATCCTACAGCGTAGTTAAACCACGTCCTTGGCAACATGAAACTTGATCTCACTGTCATTGCATGACTCTTGATCCGATAATCTCTGCTCTCCTGCGCTTGGTGATCTTACGAGTCCACCATCGGATTTCATTCGGGCCCTTTCCGGACTTTCAATCCTAATTCCAGTCATTCGTATGGAGTGTGAATTTTCGTGGAGCGATGAGATTTCCGCCTTGGCAGCGGAAAAGACCTTGCGAAACAGCCGACGTGCCGAAGGTAGGCACGAGCAGACTATTCCGGCAAAGACCTCGGCCGCCGACCAACACCATATCTCGACGTAATCATCTAGAGAATACATTAGAATATTCAGTTGTGAGTACCGACTGAAGTCACTACTCACAAGTAGGATTATGAGTAACTTTAAAGGTCGCAATGGATTTTATCCGAATCGAGCTAATAATTGTAACGCTGAAATAGAGCAGATGCGTTAGTGATTAATGTCTTCAGTTAGGAACTACCCAGGGCTCTTACACTATGCCCAGCGAGAACATGAAGAAAACTTGAATTTTCCTGCTCGGTGGCAGCGAGAGTTTCCACAAGATTGGTGTCGGCAACAGAACCACCATCAGATCCTGTAGCATGTTCATGATTGATCCCGACAAGGCAAGTTTGTGAATGTCAACACAAGTAGCATCTGCCACGTTTGTTGCTGTCCAAGCGCTGTCGACGGGCCAGCATTGGAAAGCGAAAGCAATATCGTAGACCACGCCGTATACAGCGGTGAATGCCATGATTGAGTAGACGTATACCTTGAATGGTTTCTGCGGGAAAACACGTAGGTAAAAGAAGAGATAACTGCAGCGGATGATGGTGATTGCGGCGCCGTAGAGAAGTTCCGCGCAGAATATCAACTATGACATTTGAGACTGTGAGTTTGACGCTTGAATCAATCCTCGGAGTTGATGATCCGTAAACTTACAAGTCGTACCATGGAGACATCACTGGCTGTCACCTCGGACGCATCCCGTCCCAGACCATGAGATGATACTGTGCAGTTTTGGTGATGAGATTTATGTTACCATATTGGCCGCGAGAGGATGTATTACTCACACGGGAACCCCAATGCAGCAGCACAAATGACAACCGCAACAGCAACGGCCATGGTGGAGTCATCCATTCCCCAATGATGTGAAGTCACACGTTCTATGCATCGTATTCCGAATATGAGAGTCATGTTGACAATGATTGCCTCACTGAGGCGCTCTATGCTTGTAGCTTGGCCCATGGTGGATGCCTTTCGTTGGTATCAAGCCCTGATAGACGTAGGTTTGTGCATGAGACCGCTCATTTCGGCTTCTTAGGGAAGACCGAAGAGTTTAGGACAACAGATTAGCTTTGTCATTCCTCCCCAACGGACAATATAATATATGAGAAAAGCCGCAACAAGTTCCTTGCAAACGTCGCTTGAGCCCTACATATCGCACGGGCCTGGTTGCCCAGACCAGGATACCTCCAAAGACACCCTTTTGACAGGGTACCGGAAGGATTCCACCTATCAATTTCACATGGTAGTTAGGCCGAAACAGACAAGATCTTATAATGTCACAATGGCCACGCACAGATTACGATTGATTCAGCGATTTCTGACATCCTTCTTCCCGAATTAATTGCCGAATATTGCCGACATGCATCCCATATTCGGACGAGGCAAAACATCCTGGTTGGAGTTACCGTCCGCAGAAACCGCACCGTCGATCCCCCAGGTTTTGCTGTGCAGGAAGCACGCCGACCCGGTTTTACCCCAGAATGTCAGAGAGTCCGGCATGTGTCAGGCAGAGATTTCGTGCCCGTGATTGGGTCTGGGTTGCAGGGCCTGCATGTTATCGTTCACAGGTAGGGTTGCAATGAGTGCACGTACCTGGCGAGCCTGGTTCTTGTGCCTTTGATCCGAGTTGCTTTCACTGGGTATCTGACTTCTGTCCAACCAGAGCCTGATATACCTGCAAGAAATTGTTATTATCTCCGCATTGCGTCAAATTAAGAGCTTCATCGTAGGAGTCAACCACGGAGAATACGGGAATTATCACATTTAACTATAGTGCCTGTGGGGATTGTGGGAAACGTGGGGGAGTGGAGCCGTATGCCTCGGCCCGTGTGGAGTCTCCAGGTTCAGGCACAAGAATATGGACCTTCGGCCTCGGAGATCATCAAATTTTGACGGTAATCCGGTAGAAATCGACATAAAATAGATGACAGGTAGGTAGAGGTATACAAACATAAACCCCAACACAAATTCTATTGCAAATGCACGTGTAATGAAGCCGCGGAAACACGCCACAGCCACAGCAGCTCGGGGCCGCAGGCTAATTCTACGAACTACTAGTCATCATTTGCTTATTGACCATGGATTTATTGCTGCAGTCCCAAATTCGTAACGCAGTGATGAGAGCCATGACAACCCAAGCATCTGCCGTCGCAAGTCTGTTGGTATCTTCGAGGAACTCAATGCTGAGCACCTTGGTCAGACTCATGCTGCCTTCGTTGGCCCAAGTCGCGACCACATGTTTTACGTCATCCGGTTGAGTCTCGACACCGGCGTTGCCTGCTTTCGTTCCATTATATCGCACCAACTGCCAGTGCAAGTCCTTGCTGCCTCCCAGAAGCGATGTTTTCGTTGTGGTATGAGGTATCCACTCAAACGTGACGGGATGCCCGCTGTCGTCGTCAACGTCGAACCGATGCGCGCCTCCCTGACGTGCAATCTCCACCGCATTTTCTCCCGTTGGCCCTGAATCCCCTGGGAGACATAACTTGGCGGTCGTTGAATGAACGAGAACATTGGAGTCGATACCGGCTAGCATGGGCGACTCCTTGGTCGGCCCGCTGTGCAGGACAACATCGGGACTGCTCCGGAAGCCAGAATGCGTCGTCACTGCCAGCAAAGGGTCCGTTCGATGCTGTCCAATTACATAATGGTTTCCCAGACCGTGAGCTGAGCGGTAAAGAGACATCTGGGCGGGAAGCTGGACGACTTCCGTCGACTGCGGGCTTGCTTGAATACTCTCCGTATTCGCCCTTTGCTTGGTGTCCTCTTGGTCTTCCATGGTCGCGAGGCAGTGTAACTTCTAAGGACAGAAAGGCCTCGACCAGAATTCGAGTCCCACCTGAGCCAATATGCAACGAAACAAACGCGATCGTAAAATGTAACGAAAATGTCTGAGTTGATCCTATTGAGCTCCAAAAGAAACGTGCTGAAGAGCTATCTAATGTACCCGAGTAGGTGATCTGCGGTGTGCACTACTACGTCACGTCATACCATTAGAGACATCTGTCTGTTAGACAGTTGGTACTGGGAATTATAAATGAAAGAAACAAGATGCTTGGCTGAGGTCTTGGCGGCACCATGCGCTCGAAAGGGCACAAATCAGAGTCTTCCATGCCCCGCAGGCAGGTGTTTGTTCGTTCATTGCCCAATCGTCTGATAAGATCAATTGTTACATTCGCGCATTATTACCGGTTACCTCCAAGCTTTGCTTCGCTTGCAGCCTGATGCAAGTAACATGATGTCAGATTCTGTTATCGCCAGGAGCAAAGCATAATTTCTCAGAACAACGCCGATTGCGCAGCGAGGAAGCGGCCACAACTTGAACAGCTACACCAAAGACAATCACCAAGGCTTTCTAAGAGTGCATGCATGAACGAATAAGCACCATAGGATACGATTGTCGATTGTGTGGGAGGAAAATATACGTGATTGGCCCCTATTGTGAGTTTATCGCGGCCCACTGAATCGTGTTGTTATTGCGTGCGGGTTGTTTCACTTCTGGGCATTACATGGTCTTTCCACGAAGTCATTTCAACAGAAATCATGCCTGCCCTACTGTTCGGGAACCTTTGCTGTTCAAATTGACGCATCCATCATGCGGTAATTCTCTCCTAGTGTCTACTGCAGATAGAACACAAAGAATGCCTTTCTCGGTCAAGGACTTCTAGTATTTGCGGCCTTCAGGCGTTGCTTTCAGCAAAAACGCATCAAGCTCTTGGATACGTCCCATATTACGATCGGAGAATACGGGAGTTATAAGGACTATCTATAGTGTCTGTGGGGAAAATGGAATTTTAAAAATCGTGGGGATTGTGGTGGGGATCGATACTGGTCTTGCGCGGACTTTGGCAGGTCCGCTCGGCTCGTAGAAATCAACCCAACATTGACTTTTTAGATCACGGCTGTGCAAACAGCTCGCCCAGCTCACCATGGGAAATTATATATAATCCAAATCACCGCCGAGTACTGTGAGACAACCGTCTACTGTCAAGCTCATACATTTACAAGTTTCCAGTCAAAAACTTGGCTTCCCCTCTAACACAATGACGACCTCATTTGGCGACGTTCAAATCATTTTTGGCGATCCTAGACAACCCAAGTCGTTACCGCTTACTCATCCAAAAGCAAGATTCGGAGACTTTGGGACTTTGACGAAAACACTGCCCAAAGGACACAGGGTCAAGAGTGATTCGCTCCCTCTACCTTGCGATATTCTGTTTGAGCGAGACATTCCGGTCAAGGTCAGTATTCCCCACAAAAGCTTCGCATGGTCGAGCAAGATACTAACAATTTGAATCAGCTCAGGGATGGTACCCAAATATACGTGGACGTATATCGCCCCCCTGGTTCTTCAGCCGTTTGTCCTGCCATCATCGCATGGTCGCCCTACGGAAAGCAGGGTGGTCGAGGTAACCAGATTCTGGACGATTTCCCCTTTCGCATGGGTGTACCCCAGCATAAGCTATCAGAGCTACAAAAGTGGGAAGGCCCAGACCCTGGATACTGGGTCCAGCACGGCTATGCAATTGTGAACCCTGATCCACGTGGCGTCGGCAAGAGTTCCGGGAACATTTACCAGTTTGGGTCCCAGGAAGGACGGGATGGAGCCGATGTTGTCGACTGGGTCGGCCAGCAAAAATGGTGTTCTGGCAAAGTCGGGCTGAGCGGCAACTCCTATCTCACCATTTCTCAGGTAAAGTAGTCCTTCCGTGGTTGTAGAACATGCTCTAACCTAACTCTTGTCAGTGGTTCATCGCTGCCGAAAGGCCAAAGCATCTCGCGGCCATCGCTCCAGTAAGTTCTTGGTCGACATCCCTCACTTGTAGCCTTCGTTCTAAACAGTCTTTTGTAGTGGGAGGGATTTACCGATCTGTACAAGGAAGGTAACAGAGGCGGCGTGGACAGTGTTCCCGCAAGCAATTTTGCATTGAAACTTCTTCAAGTAAATGCAGGTGAACAGTCGTGGGAGAATACGATAGCCATGTCTCTAGAGCACAAGTTGCATAGTGCCTATCATGATGACAAGAGAGCTAGGGTCGAGGTAAGCCCGTCTACAAACTTCAACCTCCGCGTTTGCGTATCATCTAACTCTTCTGTAGAACATCAATGTTCCTGCCTATGTAGTTGCAAGCTGGTCAAACCCAATTCACACATACGGGACATTTTGCGGATATCACCGCCTCAAAACTGAGAAGTGGCTTCGGATCCACGATGCATGGGTAAGGATGAATGGGTCGTTGGAGAGAGACAATGCTGATTACGTTTGCAGGAGTGGCCAGACTATTACGAGGACGAAAATGTTACAGACTTGCATCGCTTCTTCGACCACTTTCTCAAGGTATTACACTCCGTGATACAGGAGGTTGTGTACTAATCGTTGTTGCAGGGTTTGGATAATGGTTGGGAACAAACATCCCGTTGTCGCTACAAGATCCTCGATACCGCTTTGCCCACTCCGAAAAAAATTCCCTACGCCGAGTCAAACTCATTCCCCATTGCATCAGCAAAGCCCCTGAAACTTTTTCTGGATGGCAAGAACCACAAGCTTGACTCGGTCAGCCCAGCCCCACACCAGGTCACATATACGGCTTCGCACGAGAACATCAAGTTTACTCACACCTTTGAAACCGACAGTGTTCTGTGTGGGCCTTTGGAAATGTTCCTCAAGGTTTCAGTATCTGGCAACGACGACTCGGACATCTTCGTCACCTGTTCCAAAGTTTCCGCCGGTGGCGCAGTCAAGAAACAGTTGGTGGTGCCCTATGAAAAGTGGTATCAGAGTCAACTCATACGCGGCGCGTACAAACTAGGCCTCGCCCCAGACGCAGGTGCGCTCTTCTATGCCGGCCCCACGGGCCAATTGCGTCTTTCTCGGCGTGAGCAGGTCCTTGAACATCAAGTCCCTGGTTTCCCAACCTTCCGCATGGACAAGTACGCACCGCTTCCGCCTAATGAGGTGGTGTCGGTTCAAGTACCCATGACGCCCATTGGCATGCGGTTTTCTCGTGGAGAGACGCTAGAAATTTGTATTAGCGGTACGAATTCGGCGGTTTATCCGCCCGTGGATCAGGCGACTCTCGACGTCGAAGGTATTGTTGACGTGAACGAACATGCCGTGGTCACTCTGCACCTTGGAGATTCTGGCAACAACGCGAGCAATTATATTTCGCTTCCGATACTGCCTTCTCACTCGGTTGCATGAACGAAAGGTTAAGATTATTGGGTCAAATCGGTGCATTTTAGTATTGTGGTTTTTCTGAGGTGGATCTGTAGTCGAGTCATAAGTCTCTCTGTGTTCTATTTCCCTCAATAGATTGGTCGTCCCATGTGTCTACGGGATTATATCTGCTTAGAACTCATCCGGACAATGTGATGCGCCACCTATGGCTGGTGCACTGTGGCACCCTTCGGGTGACACGCGGGGAGGGTTATCGAATCTGTTTGTTCACATATTATCTTCTCAGAAGTGGACCAGCTTTAATTCTACTCTTTATTTTGGGATACTGGTCGTATCATTGAAACACTGAATTCTTTGCACATTGTGGTATGGATTATTATCAGCAGTATCTAGCCGCCGAAGCATCCTACCCTATGAATCATGCAATCACTAACACCATTCGACTCTTGTTACCAAACTTCGCTTCAATCATTGCCCACAAAACTTAGTGTTCCAGAGGTCACCGACAAGTGGCGTGTTGTATCATTGCGCCAGCAGGCCGAACTTTGAAGCTTTTCTCTGGCAGTCTTATTAATAGCGAGAATATCAATGCTCGGAACGGCAAGTACGAGGTTCGCAGTGACAACTGCCGGCAGAGCATGACGGAGCCCGGAGCTTTCTGCTCCTAGACCGGGGACTGAGACTCTAAAGCGGCTCGGTGCCACAATAAGTATATCGGCTCCGGGTTAGGGTGTCCCGAAACTTTGCAATACCATATCTCTTCGACATCTTCATAGTCGTGGATAATGTCATCAATTTAGTGAGTCATGTAGATCGCGTACATGGGAGCAGCGGACTTTGTATCCTCGACCTCTTTGTTGATCTTGACACAGTCGTTGAGGAAACGGGATTGAAACTCAGCTGTGGTCTCAACACCTCGACACTGAATTTCGACGGGGATGCTGTGGTACTGCTGCCAACGAATTCGAACGTCGTGGTTTGGTTTTGCTGATTTGTCTCCTGATAGTTGACAGACGGTCTCATGCGGGGCACTGAGTGGCATCGGTAGGTTGATGTCAAACTTAAGCCCGTGTCCTGCCTGTCCCGCCTGCTTGTGGGCATTTTCTCGCTCTTTTCGGATGCCCTCATATCTGATGCTTATCCAGGCCATAATCAACTTGATAAACAAGTCCTCCATATCCTTGCCATCTTCAGGGAATGCCATTATTTATACTTGTTTTCGTCTTCAATTGGAACGATTTAGCCGCCTCTTATACGAGTCTAGGCTATAACGTCCGTCACCCACTTTTAGCCACCCCCCACATTTGGCCACCCCAAAAATCCCTCACCGCTATAATAATTATTAACTTTGAATTTTTACAATTTCACTAATTTTATCTTAATTAATTCCATTTTTTGCAATAACGTTTTTTTAGCCTATATGCCTTAATATATTAAAAAATATATTACCCAGGCACTTAACGCCGTCGCTAATAGTGCTAGCGTTAAATTAGCTATATTAAAATAAAATATACCACGATTAACGCTAAAAAACCGGATTAAGGGTTATTAGGCTAGGGATATAGCCTTTTTTAATTTGCAAAAATTTTTACTAATTAAGGAAAATTATCTAGCTAAATAGGTTCGAATCCAGGCTAATCTAAGGTTGCCGCCGTCCTATTAATAATTAAAGGAATTCGTTAAGCGTATTTTAAAAATCTATAAAAATATATAACCTTTTAGAAAAAACTAGGTATAATCCTTTATTAAAAAAAACCTATTAATAAAAATTTATAAAAGCAAAGCTATCGATTTATAATATATAAATAAAGCTATAATTAATATTATTAAGTTATAATTTAGGCATTTTGCTATATTTAAAATTATAGCTATTAAACCCACGAACCAATATAATATAAACGAGATTAATATTTTTAAAGGCAGGGGATTAAACGGATTTATTTTTAAATTATTAAAAACTCGTTTTATTCGAAAAAAACAGCCTGGGTCCCGTGCTTAAACCACTTTTATCGAATATATTTCCGCAAGCGGTAATAAGCTACCTCTATTTATAATATATAAAAAAAAAAGTATTTAATAATAATAGTTTCTTTTAAATTTAACTTTATTCGGTTTTTAAAGGTTTATAGCAATAGAAAATAGGTAAATTTTAAATTTTATAGCTCTCGAATAATTAGAAAAAGTTTTTATTCCTTTTACTTAATTAGGCGACCTTTAAAAGGCTAAATTATTTATATTAAATAGCTATAAAAGCCACGAAATTACGGAATTTATATATATATGCTTTAAAAATAAAATATATTTAATTTTTTTACCGCTTTATGCGTCGCATATTTTTTAACCTTTTAATTAATTAATTTTCGGTCCTTTTAAAATAATATATAAAAAAAAGCTTAAAAACCTTAATTAATAAAATACTAGCATTATTATAAGCAAAAGGAATTTTTTAATATATTATAATAAAGCTCGGAGAATAGCCTTAATAAAAAAAAATATTATTAATAGCTAGAAATAAATTAGGCTATAGCCTATAAATATAGCTAAGCCCCTAATAAGCCCTTTATTGCTTAAAAATTCGAAAATTTTTGTTAAATAAGCTAAAAAGGGTTATAAAGGGTATTTCGATAATTAGGGAAATAGGAAATAAATAATAAATATATTAATAATAGCGTAATTAATTCCTCGAAAAAAAAATAAGCTTCGTAATTAATTTAGCTTATTTAGCAAGCTCGATATCGATATTCTTACGCAACGTTTATTATTTCGAAAGGTTTAAAAAGGCTTCGATAAAAAGGCTTATAAATTAGCAATTGCCTATCGAAAAATCGAAATATTGCAGGTATAAATTAATGCTAATAGGGCTAAAAAGCGTAAAAAGGTTAAAATAAGCCCAAATTCGAAATTTGCCGATATTAAAGCTATCCGGAGGATTTAAATCGAGGTTAGCGAAATTAACGATAATTCTAATAAATCCAGCGACCTTAAAAACCCTAATAATTTTAAAAAATGCATTATTATAGTATTAAAACCAAGATAATTTTTAATTAAAGTTTATAATTAGAGTATAAGCAAATCTAAATTAGGGTGGCTAAATGTGGGGGGTGGCCAAAAGTGGGTGACGGACGTTAGTGCCCTGCTTTTCCTATGTAAATGGACCGATAGTTAGCTTGGGTCCGTTCGAGATATTATGTTTCCTGCGGGTGCACTGCTACTTACTAGTTGCGATTTTCAAGACACTTTTAGTTTCTCAGGCTCCCGAAGGGATATTTCTGCAGTTGGCACTCTCGAACATACAAGAGTTCTATGGCAAGCCGCAATACGTGTAACGAAGTTATGAAATTGAGCCAAAGTATATTGGAACTATCCGGTAAACCAAGAAGGTAGGCTAGCTGGCTGGAAAGAATGGAAAAATGAACGAGAAAAAGATGGTGAACTTCCTGTACGTGCCAACTGCCAACTGCCATGCTGGCATATATGAGATTTTATATGTGGGAAACGTCAACAGAATCAGTACTGGATGCGGGTCAACGTTTACTGCGGAGAAAGGCGAAACGAAAGACTAGGTGTCGGAGAAAGCTATCTGCAGTTGTGAATCCAAATGCATCCACCATTAAGGTTACATTAATCACAATGATACTAAACAGGATACTCCATTCATCCATGCATGGCCATCAATGAGGCAGTGTCAAACGCAGCCTCACTCCCAACGTATGTTTATTTGGCTGGTAATAATTATTTACATGCAGCATCAACAAGCGTTATTAGATATCTCCTGACCAATTTGATAGTACAAATAAACATACGTTGGGGCCGCGACTTATCCACCAACATGGACGCTTGGTGATATAGCGAGATCTCTGCTATAGTTGCCTCAAACCTGACCGACACGTCCATCAACCGCCAACGCTGCATGACCACGACCACGACCACGACTACTGCGTAATAGTATGATTGTAAACCTCCCAGCTCCTCTGCCGATTTAACTGGGTGTGGCTTGATATTCTAGGACGTGTACAAAACATTCTTGTGCCGATGTTGGGACCATCACGGGCTACATCATAACGAGGTAAGTATATTGGTGAGAAGGTCATGTAGAACGCGGATGGTGGTTAGGTACGTAATATAGATCCTCGACACCAGCAAGATCATCAGTAGTATACCTAGGTGGGGCCAATTTGACGTGCTAGAACTTGCTGTGCGACACACCCACACGCCAGCCGAGCAAGTCTAACAGGTGTCCTGTCTTATGGACAGTCAGGAAATAATATTGGTATCGTGATTGGTTGAATCGTAATCAACCTTGATGCATACAGAGTCCATGGATCGAGCGGATGAGTAACTCGTGTAGATCGGCCGGCTTGTTCATGGTCTTTCGTTATGGACCCGCGTCAAAGCAAAAGCTCGATTTGGCGTATCAAGTATCTTATCCGGGCAAGTTGAATTTGTTCTTTCGTAGAATGTGTAAGATCTGTGAGCGATCTGTTGTAAGAATCAGCACTTATACATGTTCGTGCAAAGACCGGGCCATTAAAAAAGCGGCAGCACTCACGAGTAGGGTCAAGAAAGTCAATGGTAACTTCTGTCAAGCGGCACCGCATACTTGTTTGCAAAGCAATCGGCGAGATTGGGAATCCCGGGTACCGATCATCTGGCTCGCGACCTTTCTGCCTTGGAGTTGACGGTGCGAAGATGGCGCCGCGAAAGTCTGCATGGCCATAATGTGGTTTGATCTTGAATCTTCCAGGCGTACGCTGGCCAGAGGGATCCTCGAGTCTCCAAGTCTTGGCACCAATGTCTACCACAACACATGTGCGCTCTTCTGTCTTGGCGTCAAACGTCCATATTGCCAGCTTCCAGGCATTTGTCGGGTGTCTAATGCTATTCGAGCCGGTCGTACTGACTCCACTCCTCACTCCATCCGAAGACCCGGCACCGCTGTCCGTCGAGCTGGTTGTTGCAGACAGGCTATCTGATCGTTTATGGTAACGGTCGTATCCATCCTGCGACAACTGCCTCCATATTTGTACTGCCCCGCCTTTGAACTTACGGGTCTGGCCTGTCGGCCATCCATAGATTTTGACCTGGCAAGTGTCGAGGCTGAATCCCGTACCAGTAGCATTTGGGTCGTCAGAGATATCTGGGACGATTCGCTGATAGGTCAACAGACTCATGAATTCAAGATATTTGTCAAGTGAGCTGAAATGGAACGTGAAGCCTTCGTGTAGGTTGCCAAAATGGCAGGGGAAAATACTCCCAGGAGCGGTGGGTAATCTGTAAAAGGCATGAGGGATAAATGTCACCGTTTTCACAGCCTTGGTCTCTTTCGTGACAGACTCGATGTCAAGGGTAATCCGCTCGTCATCGAATTGAATCTGACCCGGCTTATCTCTGAAGAAGTAAAGGTTCCCAGGGTTTGGCCGGTGCATGCGTGACGTGCTGTAAGAGGTTTTCCATCGCTCAAGTCCACAATTCATCCAGTCCTGAGTAGAAAGGCCCAGATCTTGGCGGTTCAAATTTATCCTTTGGAACTCTCCCAGGCAGGATCTCATAGTAGGTCGCTGGTCGGGAAATATGCTCAGCATAGCCCGCAGCTGTCGAACGGCAGCCCGAGTCCGTGGGTCTCCCTGGTCCTCCATGGTCTGTAGACGACTAGCGACTGCAGGGCGAAGTACGATATCGTGTGAAGAAGTTCCATGCCAGAATGCATACTCATTCTCATCATTACCTCTGATCCGTGAGCGAAATAGGCGAAGCTCAGAAAATCCAGATTCGACAAAAACGAGAACCTCAAGCAGTACGCAAGCCATGGACCATACATCATAGGCTAAAGTCAAGGGTTCTGTGTTACTTCGTGGCATAGTGACTTCGGGGGGTTGATAAAAGCCTGTTCCTGGTTTATGCGCCGCCGCTTGCCCGAAGTCTATAAGGAATAGTTTCACGATCCCATCTTTGTCTTCTTTGATGACAATATTTTCTGGCTTGATGTCCAAGTGACCGGAGCAACGAATCTCCGTTTTGTCAATGGCGTCATGCATGGCGCAGGCAGCGCCCACAACATCGAGACTGGCCTTCCACAAAGGACTGTCCAGCAAGCTTCCGGATATTGGAGAGACTGGTCCCAGCTTTCGCAGTTCCAACTCCCGTCCGAGATCGCGGTCGTAAAATGGAAATACTATCTCCACGTAGGTATAAAAGCGATCTTTATATGTTAGAGCAAACAAGACCTCCACAAAACTCTCGTTGTCACGTCGAGCAAGGTGCATGGCAATCAGGGCCTCTTGCTTGGCTTCGGAAATGAGATCAGATCTGGCATGCTGATATTTGAAAATTTTGCGGAAAAGTTCCTGACCCTAGAAATTTGTCAATCGTCCACATTTACCAAGTCGATCTATATCGACTTACCCTTAATTCCTCGTCTTCACAATATGATGGCTCAATTTGCGATGTGTAAAATTGCGGAGTGAGTCGTGTGTTGAGCCTAGCTTGTGGGCACTCGAGGATGAAGGGCAGATTCTGGGCGCTATGGTTGAGAACGAGTGAGGCAGACGTCCGTTGCAGTTTCGAAATATTAACTACATTGGACATCTCCGTCACCGCCCTCTGAAACACAAGCTTTCGACAAGGGATACAGAGATCTCGTATTCGGGGAAGCGGGGAGTGTTCATCATCCAAAGATGGGTGATGACATTGGCTGGGGATAGGTGCGATGCGTGAGAAGCACGACGAGTCGGTCGAATGCTGCGTCCAGGTTGCGACTTTGAAGTCAGCTTGTATGCATAGATCACCCAAGGCAAATATGCAACCCGACAGTATAAGGATCGCAAGCTCTTTGCGCTTCTTGCCATCCTCGAGGATTCTCGTGCTGCGAGCCAGTTCCCTAAAATCGCTGCCGCGCTGACAGGGTGTACAAGTGCAACAGAGGAGACTAAGCACTGCATCGTTGGATCGCAAGAATTGCTCGAGCTTTTCTTTGGTGGGGAGCAAGTCCTTCTTGGTGTCGCCTGTCAAGTCAAGACCTGGATCGCGCCTGGTTGCGATTTGCAGCTTTCGCAACAGTTCGACATTGTTGCACTTGTTCTCTTGAGCACACTCAATAAAGAGTGGCGCGTAATCCGGCCCCTCGAGACCAGACATCAGCGAGGGGCAGGCACGTTTCGAGTCCTGGGTTCTGAGAGTTCGAGTATTAATTTAGGTACAGGTAATGATTAAGAGCACCATCAGCAGTGCATTATTGATGATTGAGTTATTGCTTCGGGCAGGGCAGCTGTAATATGATGTACGTAAAGATGGGACGGAAATGTTTAGTGCCCCGCGTTTGGGGGGCAGTCCTCTAGCGTGTGAAATAGCTAGCAGCAGAGCCGCCGTGCTACAGGGTGTTCCAAGCTGCTGGGTAAGCGAGGCCTGGTTACTCCAACGGGTTCTGGGCACAGCTGTGTTTGGGGGCAGTGAGCAAGGGGACGGTTCGCGAGATAGCCGCGATCCAATCAAGAATGCCTGATGACGCCAAAATGTTCCAATATCTGCACGGTGGCGCTGGATAATTTCTTCAATTGCATGGGAATCACCTCGCCAAATGGGCCGCGGGCGTTCGGAGCCCTTGGCTTGACTTGCCAGTCAGCCTGGCTGGGCTGACCGATAGGAGGGTCCTCGTTATTAAGACAGCAATCAATCCAGCTCGTTCGACTGCAGCAGAAGGAATATCTTGAACTTGAGGCCATGCCAGATTCAGGAAGTCAACACCAATAGATTGTATGGACTCAATGGCCTCTTCACCGAAGCCAGAAGATACGACACCCTTTGCTGGTACTGGTTTGCGGCAACGAGCGCTGGCTTCGGACGACGGTGCTTCTGCCACGCCTTCCCACAACGCCCGACAGCTCCCTTTTGATCCCGCCGACGACCCTCACGATGCCGACCCCCGAGTCGATGCACCGCGCACACTTACACAACGCGATGTCGCTGCTTTGATAATCAACAAAATGATTGGGACTGGCATTTTCACTGGTCCGTACACGGTCTTGGTCAGCACGCAAAGCAAAAGTATAGCTATGGGACTGTGGGCCGTCGGTTTTGGCTACACTATACTGAGGTAGGCACACACACACCTACCTACCTATTGAGAGCCCCGCTCCTTCTATACAAGACCAGTCAGCATTGCTAAACACCCACAACAGCATGTTGATGTACCTTGAATATGCAAGAAAGTTGCCATTCACTGGCGGCGAACTAGTTTACGTGAGTTGTGGTCTAACAATCACCCTTTGTACGTTACTTTGGACCTAACGGGCGCATAGCTAGATGACCTTTTGAAGCCAAAATTTCGTCTCTGGGCATACACCCTGTATGCCTTTTACTTTATTTTTGTCTACACTACAAGCACGAATGCCTTGCAGTTTGCATCGCAACTCGTTCTGGCTGCATATAAGAAGTCATCATGGAAGGAATTGCCGCAGGCCGAAGTTAGCCTACATCTCCTGCGGTTCTTGGCTATCACCATCACCACTGCGGCATGCCTCTTGCTTTACATATCCAATTCCAAAAGCCGTTTGTTCAACAAGGCAACAGCCGCGGCGAAAATATTGGGTCTTCTTATTGTCGCAGCATTCGGTGCAGCATATCTTCACAAGAATGGCTCGCACCCGAATTGGGCTTCAGATGACTCGTATGCTCAGTCGCTCGAGGGCCACAAAGTCGACTGGGCACCTGCATTCATCATTATCTTATATAGTTTTCATGGCTGGGAGAATGCGACTCTTGTCTGTATTCCGCATCACTTTTGGAAGTTGACTGCCACTAAACAAGTTTGAACAGGTCGCTGGCGAGATCCCTTCCTTCTCGGTCCTCAAATGGGGCTTTATCTGGGGAGTGTCTGTGGTAGGGGCACTTTACTTACTCCTGGCTGGCATTCTTGTGAGTTTCTCACATATCCTTTGCATAAGACTAGAAACATTTTCTTCATTACCACTGATGCTTTGACTTCCATTCCCTGCTGACGAGTCTCTAGTGTGCCGCATTTGATTGGAGGGATGGTGTTTTGTCCAACTTTACGGCTGCTGTAAGAAATGCTTCGCGAAATGTTCGAAAATTGACAAACCTAATATGCCTTAACAGTACTTTAGTACACCAACGGCAGTGGTCAAAGGTGAAGTGTCGGACACTGCTGCAGTTGCAACAGCGGTATTGATTGCGTTGTCTTCAATTGGCAGTATGCTAAGCGTTGCTTATACGGGCGTTCGAGGTGCGCATCTTCTTTCAACCCTTCTCTTGTGTCTTGACTTATATCAAAGCAGTCAAGCAATCCATTGGTTGGACCAACATTCTCCCTTGGTCGTGGCTCTGGAGGCGTACCGGGCCGTTGCGACCGAAATACTCCTGGCGCGAGGTTGACCATGGGCAACGCGAGGTCGCCCTAATCTTCGACAAAGACGCGCTCACTCATCCTGGCTCCCCCGAAGGCGGTGTCATTCTTTATTGGCTTACTACGGTAGTTTGGATCTGCTTATCAGCTAGCTCCACAGATACCACTTATGCTGTCGGATTTTCTGGCAATATGTTGGTCTACGGCCACTTCTTTGTCGAAGGTGAGATGCGCTCAGCTCCAGATGGTCATCCTGCAGAACTGATTCGATCTTTAGGACTTGTTGGTATTGGGTTCATTTGGTTCGACCCCTATCAGGAGAGGTTCCAAAACACTGGTTATCCTGCCTTGGACTGGTACAGAACAGAGAGCGACCGAAACCCTGCTCCCTGGATGCGACAAAATCCGGCCGAGCCGGGCAAGTACTGGTCGCTTTCCCGACTGCGGGACGGTCCTTTGCAGACTCTTCTGGGTATCGTCATACTCGCATTCAGTCTGATCATAGTCATCGCCGACCTGCTGCGACCCGAAGGACTCACTGCGCTGGAGGTTGTGGGTGGCGTACTTGTGGCAGGCTGGATCTACTGGTGGCTCTTCGTTCGCTACGAATCTGCAAAACGTGTCTTCAAGTTTTTCGGGTACCAATTGATCCCTTACACCCACGGAGAGGAAGATCTTGATATTGACCCGCCGACGCGAATATGTCACTGGTGTATTACTCTTCGCGCGGGGCACAGACACCCGCATGACAGCTATCTATCGTTCAACGAATTTCTGCTGCTTGGAAAGCCCCGGCCAAGGTTTCTCTACACTATATTTGGTGATGGGTCGCAGGCGGCATATATGATTCAGTCGTGGTCTGACTTTAAGTCAGCTTTGCGAGGCTGTCTGTCTTCCGACGACATTGATTGAGTAAAGAATAGAATTTTGTCTATTACAAATTGTACCAAACACCCTATCTAGAAGCATATCTCGCAATTGAAGATATCCATACAGTGCTTGATATTGTATTTTTACTCACATATCGCGCACATTGATGGTGGCATCACGTGTGGCACAGTGATCTTAAGAGGTTCGCGGCCACTGAAATGTGGGTGACTCACTGCAGTAGGCTGCCTTGTAGCTGACAGAAGAGGCAACCGGCTCGCTATTCAAGCCGTGACGTGGTCGCAAATTGCCAACCCCGTCGCAGGCTGCAGCACATAGATAATTGAATCGATCTGTCGCATCAGAGGCAAAGAGATCTTCATCAGTCAATTCAAACAAATACAAGAATACCCGCCTGTCGATTATGGTGCTATCAACACCTGAGATCCGTGTCATTACTTTGGAGGATAACGATTGGGCGTACACCGACGTGCCGTACCGCGCACTCCGCAGTCATGTCGAAGAGCATTTGAAGGCACTTTATCCTTGGGTGCGCGATGCACGTAAGAACATGATGATTCGCAAATACAAGATCGAGGTACGCGAATTAATTCTGATTTCTTCTTCCTTCATTTTGACCTTTCCTCTAGACTTTACCGAACGGCGATCACCGTATATGGGCAGCGAAGAAGTTACCGGATGTAAGCTGCCTTTGAAGCTGTTAAGCCTCAACTCTGTCCGAACCATGGGAATACCGAGTGCTGATCAGCCTACAGGATGTGGTACGGAGCCTTGTAGCCATGAACCAGAAGGAGAAGACCTTTGATTGAGGGGAATAAATGGCAGAGACCCTTTCGACCCCTCCTCCAACCTGAGTCCTACAGGGGAGCTGAAGATGAGACTTACACTCGGCGGCACCGCCGGGTCAGACGGCAGGGGGGAGGCGCAAGGAATAGGCGCCCAGCCAAGATCTCGATGAGACTCGCTGCGCAGCCTAGGCACAATTGTGCTTGGGGTTCATCTCCAACCAGAACTTCTGGCCTACCACCAAATACATGTCAAACGTATGATTTATGAGGAGGCGACGCTTTGCAGATGCATTCGATTGCGTCGAGAAATGGCTAAAACAATGCAGGCGACTACGGAGTAGTTGATCAAATAATACCAATGTAATGCTCTAATGAAGGAAAGAGAAGATAACACAAGAAGTGTAATAAATCATATGCAAGTAAACCAGACTTTGGATCATTGGGGCACTGATTCGACACATGGCAACCGGGCAGGGCCGAACAGGCTGACAGGGTCGTCACACACCCATCAAAACCACTCCTGTGTAATCATGCTACGGCGCGGCTGAGATGCACAAAGGGCGGAATGCCTCGGCGGAACCTAAGCCCCTCACAAGTCATTTCCTTCAATTTTTCCAGCCATCCGGGAACGCCTTATGGCATGCCCGATTCGGCAGAGGCTAACACCCGCGGGTGATGTTCTCGGCTTCGTGAAGAGGATGCATTGGTCACGACATCAACCAGAGTAATCCTTATATACCTTGTTTCTCTATGTTGAGATACACGATAGTCTTCCTACGCTTAGTGACACTGATCGACTCAACCTTTTCCAGTGATTGCCATGATGATTGATCTTGTCGACATCAAAATGCGTTCAACCAATGGTCTATACGATGCGCGGTCTGCTATCAAGGCATGGCAATTAGGTCAGTCTACGCCATCGACCATGGACTCGAAACAAAACTAACGGCTAAGTTGAAGCGCCTTTTGAGGCAGCGACTTTTAATTCATCAAGAGATCAACAAGTGGACGAAGTTACATCATATTGGTAAGCAGACACGATGTTCAGCTGTTGATTCTTCGCACTGACAATGGCAAAGCTCTAGTGTGCGCTCGAGTAAAGAATCAGTCGGATCAAATACGTTCCTGTAAGATGGAGGCGTTGAGTGCTTTTCTGCATAATTTACTGACAATGTTATCTCAGTATCATTCCACAGACATTTTCGCGCGGCTCGTTAAAGATCACCGAGACGTGTGCAAATGCACTGGCCATTTCTATAAATGCATCGCCACTGATTAAAACAATGATTGGTACCTTTGAGAGGGACCTCGGCGATTATTATCTTGGCAGAGGACTGTTGGAGTTCAGCTCATCAGCGACACTGGATTCGCAAGGGTCCACGAAAAAGGGTGGGCCATCACAACTACCACGTTTTCACGATGTTGACACTGACAATCGAAATATAGCATTTGAATTTTGCTGCTTACTCCCATACATTGAAATGAATGAGCAAGAAAGTAAAGACCTGCCGCCTACCGACAGCTGTTATCACGAGGTCTCGCAATGGTCGGTGCGACAGCAAGGGTTCTATAGCTCGTATGATCCCGCAAACCCCAAGACTGAGACGACGGTGGTTATCAATCCCGCGAACGAGCTTTGGAGTCGCATAAAATCCAAATATCAGGGAAGTTTCATTAAACCCAATGTGGACGAAGGATGGCAGTCAATTCCTGGGGTTTTGTTCGAGAGTCTTACAGCAAACTGGGCAACCTATATCGCCTGCCTGCACAGAGCGGTGGAACAGATTGTAGGCTCGAAACAACATCCCCTCATTCCCTTGCACTAACCATACCATTAGAAAAGGGATGCTGCAGTCACCCACTTTGATCAGCCATTTTTGGGAGAGGCCAACACGCAAAGCCTCCGTGATGGAATGGAAATGATGGACAGATTGCAGACGGCAGACCATGTGATAGGCAATATGATCTCTACTCTATCGCAAATTGAAGCAGAGGCTCTGAAGCGCGACACAATCTGGACGAAAGGCCGTGCGGAGACTGAGAAGGTGACATTTTCGAATCGAGTCGAGAGCGTGGTGCGCCAGCTAGAGTTTGAGCGCAGCCAGGTCCAGCGCATCACCACGCGCTTACAGGGCGTCACCGCAATGGTGCGTAATAACTTGGAAGAGTCCCGTCTGGCGTTCTTCAGGCTCACTCCTACTCAGATACGTGATCTCGTTAACTTAAGGAGCACCAACACCATGGAGAAGATGACGGCGCGCACCATTATGGAAGCTCGCACCATGCGCATCATTGCCGTCGTAACGCTGTGTTTCTTGCCGCCAACATTCATCGCTGTAAGTTGATGCAGCCCAAAGTGAGGTCGTCATCAGACAAAGACAAGCTACTAACCAGCATCAGGGCTTTCTTGATATGGGATATATCAATGTTGCTTCAGGAGGTGGTCAACTCATAGTCGATGCGGAGCCAGGTCTTTTGCTTTATACTGCTATTACAATACCCGTGCTGCTAGTCATTTTAGGCTGCTACACCTGGTGGGATCGGCGCACTACACGGAAACTTGCTTCTGCGCTGGATCCAGTCTAGATACCTAGCATATGGCACTTGCCTTGTAGGAAAAAAAGTTTATCGAAAAGTTTTGTTTGTTTCTCTTTCATTTAGACCCATCGATATCATATCGTATCAGTCATCGCAGAGCTCTTTGTCTTGAGAGTTCTCGAATTGGTACGGAGACGTTATGAGGGCAGAAGCTACTAAACTCTATCGTGGGCCTGGTTCAACGACACTGCGCGGGCTAACAATTGGACTACTATAGCACTACTTCTCAATTGATCTCGTAAGAAGCGGGGCACCTGTTCGCCGGAAAAGACTGTACGAAACAAATACGAATACGTGCCTTTATAAAACATCGATGCCATTTCTGCTCCGCGGATAGATTCTCGTACTCGCACCGGTCACATACTCGCGGCCGTTGAACTGACCCTCAACCCGTCAAAGGCACAGATGAGTACCCACCATCAGTCGGACCGGGCATCGAGACCCCGTCGAGCGCATCACAAATCTCGAGGTGGCTGCCGGGAATGCAAGCGGAGGCACATCAAATGCGATGAGGGACGACCGCACTGTGTTAATTGCAGCGTCTCTAACAGACACTGCGAGTATTCAGGCGCGCCCCATGCGACAAGCACACGAACCCCCGACCTGCTGCCAATATCTTCGTCGCCGTCCATTGCTGTGCCGAGTGTCAGGTATACTGACAGAGCCACAAGCCCATTAATCCAGGAGCCGTACGTGCAATTACCTGAACCATCACAAATCATCAGCCATGACCACACGTTTACACTCAAGCACATGCAGCTGTTCCATCATGTGGAGCACGGCATCACCACTTGGCTTGGGGCCACGGACTCTATGATCCCTCTAGTCGAGCAATACATCCAGACTGCTCTTACAACGCCGTATCTCATGGACCAACTGCTAGCCCTGTCTGCGTTACATCTGAGTCACAATGGCGATCACGAAGCTGCCAAATACTCTTCACTCGCTACTGAGCTCCAAACTCGTGGTCTGTCCCAGTTCAATGCCATGCAAAACTCCGACTCGGACGGAACGGCGCGCTGGTACTTTTCATCCCTGTTGGCGGTGCATCGTCTCGCCATCACACTGGGCACTCATCACGAGCAAGACTTTGATGCTTTTCTAGACAATTTCATCAGCCACATGGGCCTGCACCAGGGCAACCAGGCGATTGGCGTGGAGTCATGGTCCTCGATCCGGAGCGGCGGGTTGCGCGCATGGCTGGACAAGCTCGACGAGTCCAATTCGGTCGCCAGCAGCCCCTCGGTCGCCGACGAGCCGATGTTTGCGCGCATGCTGCAGGCGTCGCGCCTCAACGCCGCCGCGGTCAACACCTGCTGGGAGGCCGCGTCGGCGCTGCTCTACGTCCGGGAAAAGACGCCGCCCGGCCCGCACAGCTGGGGACCCCACGCCGCCATGGCCTGGCCGAATCTCATTCCGCGGGAGTTCATTACTCTCCTGGGCGAGCGCGTCCCAGAGGCACTGCTCATATTGGCGCATTTCGCTGAGCTGCTCCACGCGAATCGCGATTACTGGGTGTTTGGGGCTTCTGGGGAATATCTGATCAAAGGGCTGGCCGCAAGACTAGGGGCAAACTGGATCAAGTGGTTAAAGAGGCCATTGGCGGTCTTGTCCGAGACTGATTCCTTGCCTCTAGATTCTGATTGATAGTTTTTGGTGAAGAAGAGGAATCAGACTGCTCCGCTTGTCCTGATTACCCGCGTATTCAAATTCGCATAAAGTTTTAGTGACGTGGGCGGACTGCCGGCCCATTATAGTCTGAGCGCCCGTCCCCGCTCTATCCGCGTATACACAGACCAACAGTGAAGCGGAGGCTTTCGACACCAAATTCATCGCTTTGATCAGTCTTGGCACTTTTCCGCCCTTCCGAACGGCTCCGAGCGACCTGATCACGTGTAGAAGTAAGAGGACGGAATGATCACAGCGACTTATACCAATCACTGGCCTCGAGTGCTGCAACCTGGTTCTTGGGTTGGAGGCTAAGGCAAGCTCAAGTCTGGCAACATGGAAGGCAAACTGCATGCGACTAGTGCAGGGGCAGATCTGACATTCGATAGACGACGAGCCGCATTGTCTCACAAAGTGTGATTTTGGCAAGACGGTAACCAATCAACTGAGAGGCTCGTTTGGTACCACAGAAGAAATATTGCAAAAGCCGTAGCAGCTCACCGTGTGATATCCAAGCACGCCCAATCGATGACGGACGAGGAATGTTCAGATGGCAAGCACAATATAGCCTACTGGACGCAACACTTGTCTGCAGATGATGAATGCCCAGCTTTCACTGCGCGGATCTTCGGACCACCCTGCTCAATGCAGGTAGTCTCGCAGTGCTTACAAAATCGTGACCCAAGCTTATCATGTCATTGTTTCCTCAAATATGCTTGGTAATATGATGGAGGTTTCATGATCTTGATGATTGCGTTGTTGATTTAGTCGCCCAGTAAACTGAGTCAAAGATGCGCGGTCAAAGGAAAGGAAAACTGCTTTCTACGAAGTGTGCTTCGTGAAAGAATGCAGGGCGACTTGAGAGAGTCCAGACTTGTCCAGGCCAAAAACCGTTGAGCTGGTGCTTAATCACATCATGTGGGATGAATGTGGGATACATGGGGTATGAGGAGTGGGATATGCTTACTGATTACTAAATATGGAGCACGCACGTAGCATTGCAGGCTAATCACTTCATCCTGGGATCGCACGTCCGTATTATCTTGGCTTACACATATTCGAAAGGAGAAACAACCCAGAAAAGCAGATCGCCTACAAACATGACTCGAAACATCCAGCATTGATCCCGGATAGGCTTCGCTGATCAGCTGTCATCAGACCAGAGGTTCGTCCCATCCCCCTTGGCAATGACGGCAATCACCGTTCAGTAGTGGAAGAATGATTTCGCATGCAAGTGCAATGCTTCAACATGGATCTGTCCTCACTGTCCTTTTTTTGACTACTCTATAGGACTTACACATGAGTCTCTATAGTGTCTAAGTTGCAGAATAAGCTGGAAGCGTAGAGCTACTTGAAACCAAGTGTGTATAGCCCAGGCGATTAAACTCACTAGTATTCTCACTAGGTCCCAAGTAAACAAAAGCTCATGCTTGTAACAAACCGGCTCTGTCTGCTTGATTGTTTATCCTATAGAGATTCTCGTATTCACAGCGAGAGCCATATTATCCATCCGGAAAGCGCCCGTGGTGATCCCTGTCGGAAGTCGGCAATTGCCCGTCACGCCACGCCTTAGCGGCCGAAGTAAAATGAGCATAAAATGCAATAAGCTTTTTTCAATCCTAAAAAGTGGGCTTCAGTCGCATTTACAACCATGACGAATGACACCACATGTCAATTCACTGCCCTGCTTAGTGGGCGATGACAAATTTGTCAACTTGCAGTATAGTCCAAGCAATTGCAGCTGCCAATGACAGACGAGGAGAAGTCTAAATAGACTCGGTATTCCTCTTGTCATATGTTCCCTTTGCTACCCAGAGGCTTCGTCCAATCTTTAGTCTACATTCGTTAGCAGTCTATCGAAGATGTTTCGTCACCCTCTTTTGATCGCCTCGCTCGTGGCACCAGCACTTGGCTTTGACCAAGTGCTTGGTTTCAACAGCATCGTTGAGCGGGAAAACCGTACCCTCGATGAAATCTACCAAGCCGCCTTGGCCGAGGGCAGCGTCGTGACGCTGTGGCACGGCGGAGACGAGAAGAACCAGCAAGACGGACTCAAGCAGGCGTTCGAGGAGCGCTTCCCCGGCATCACCCTCAACCTGACCGTCGACCTGTCCAAGTACCACGACGCCCGCCTCGATCAGCAGCTTGCGGCCGGTAGTGACGCCGTCTATGTCGACAGCATCATCCTCCAGACCCTGCAGGACTATCCCCGATGGGCAGCAGAGGGGGCCCTGCTCAACTACGCGCCCAATGGATTCGACCAGATTGAGCACGCTTTCAAGAGTGACGTTGCGGCCTACTATGGCGTGTACGTCTTCTTCTGGTCGGGTGCTTTCAACACCGAGAAGCTTCCCGGCATTGATGCGCCTGTCGAGTGGGATGATTGGTTGCGCCCGGAATTCAAGGATAAGCTGGTGTTGACTTATCCCAACGACGACGATGCTGTGCTCTTTGCATTTTACCTGATGTAAGTATCAGAGATTCACTAGACGACAAGCTGAACATACTGACCAATGACTGTACAGTATGCAGCAATACGGCGAGTCGTGGTTCGACGGACTGATCGCACAGAACCCCTTGTGGGTGCGCGGCACCGCGACCCCAGCTACTATTGCCAGCCAGAGCAACAACACCAGAGCGGCCTACTTCGCCGCCGGAGGTGGCTTTGGTTCCTCCAGCCCTCTCAACTTTACTCACCCGACGAATGGCCAGTACGTCTCGTGGGCACAGCACGCCGCAATCCTCAAGAACGCTCCCCACCCCGAGGGCGCGAAGCTGCTGCACAACTTCATCCTCAGCCCCGAATACCAGGCCGCCACCGGTAGTTGGTCCGTCCGTCGTGATCTGCCTACTCCGGAAGGATTCCCCGACTTGCGCAATGAGACGGCCACGAACCCTACCTCGTTCACTGCATTCATGGCGGATCGGGTGCTGGTTGAGAGACTGAGATTCTATTTCGAGAGTCGCCTGGGTCCTGCTGTCGGACTTGACCCAATTGACGATGATATCTAGATACATGTAGTAATAAGTATACTTATTAGAATTTCTGCGAACATATTTAGCGGACTTCAGTTTATAACTCGCATGCCCAACTTGTCGTGCCACATACAGTGATTGAGTGACATGTAAAACGCCGTGAACGAAAGGTTATGTGAGTTCGGCCAATGTCGACAATGTAATGCTAAAATTGGCATGCTCCAGAAATGTCGGTGCGACAGTGCGAAAGAGAGCACAAAGATGAATATACCGCATGAACGGTGACCAACCCCATTCTCGAAAGCAAAGTAAAGGATGCCTTGAGTGCTGTTTTCGGACCTTGCGGGAGATGATGAATATTTGGAAATATTTGAGGAGGTGTGGAAGAGACATTGCATTTATAAGTGACGAACCTTTCAGCATAACATCGACAATGAAACTCATCTCCCATGGCTGCAGGTGGTTTGCGGACAAGTGAACATGAGAAGAACCCGCATTAACTAACATTTGCAAATTCCGCGTATTTGATCATCTAGATCAGCGACTGGGTCCACAAAACCGACCAGACCTCGCTGACCCCACCCTATCCGCGTATAGTAGCTCGGAAACTTCGTTATGTGCTGCGCCTGGTTGATTATAGTAACACGAAGTACGTGGACTTCATTTTGACTATGTGCAATAGGAGACGGGCGCGCCGAGGACCGCAGGCAGCAGAATAGTTTTTTCATGAAGTCGAATTTGAATCATGATATAAAATGTATCAAGTCTTCATCTATATAGTGACACTTGGGACAGACTCTGTTAAATAAATCCACCACTACAACTGTCTACACTCGCTTCTCTCTGTCCATTATTCGTTCTCCCAAATCAATAATCTTTCACATTAAGCTCTTCGATATATCTCAAAACTGATATAGCTACGAGGCAAAAGCAAAATCATGACTCTGATTGCGCGTGGAGAACTTCTCCCCTACAAGGGTGACTTCTACCTATGGAACTATGTCCCTTCCATGGCTGCAGCTGTCATTTTCTTGATCCTCTTCTTGGTTGCATCAGCGGCACACAGCTGGAGAATGTACCGTGAGCGATTATGGTTCTGCGTGCCCTTTGTTATTGGAGGATACCGTGAGTTGCACCAACAGAATCTGTCCTTCAGTGGTCCAATAACTAACCAACTCTAATTACTAGTGGAGGCCATTGGATACATTGGCCGTGCAATGGCTGTCAACGCGACGAATCAGCTCGGGCCCTACATTATCCAATCAGTCTTCCTCCTTGTCCCTCCCTCATTATTTGCCGCCTCGATCTACATGACCCTGGGTCGTATTATGCGTGCCTTGGGACCCGTTGGAGAGTCCTGCTCCATTATCCGCGTCAGCCGCCTAACGACCGTGTTCGTCCTCGGTGATGTCTTTGCCTTTCTCATCCAGTCCAGCGGCGCTGGATACATGGCCGCAGGCAGCAGTTCCAAGACGGGCGAGAACATTGTCATTGGAGGCTTGCTCATACAGATTATCTTCTTTGGCCTATTTGTCGTCGCCGCCATCTCTTTCCATCAACGATACCGTCGGTCGGCCAGCTCCTTGGCACCTAGCAACGTGCCGTGGCAATCGATGCTCGCCATGCTGTACGTCAGCTCTGCGTTCATATTGGTGCGTTGCATATTTCGTATTGCCGAGTATGCAATGGGTTCCAGCGGCTATCTCTTGAAACATGAGTGGCCATTATACATATTCGACTCGGTTCTCATGCTCGCAGTCATGGCGGTCTTTTACTGGAGGTATCCTTCCGATATTGGCAAAGCTTTGGGGCTTGGAGGGAACAAGGGTTACGTACCGACTGCTGTGTGATGCGAACATACCTTCTCTAAATCGAGGAGTAGTGTTCACGCCACGCTTTGGGGATGAGAGTCGAGTAAGCCGAACGGATACTTGAGTCCAGTTCATGACGAAGGTTATGCCTGAGCTTGTAGGATTTGTGATTACAAATACGAGCGAAAGTCACCCGGTGGAAAATGGTTGTTTCTCTCTTGAGGAACTTTGATTCCAATAAATCTCCTTTGTTTTCTCTATTACTGCATATAGATTTCATTGAACATTATCATATAATAGCCTGTCAAATAGCGCGTGTAGATAAGAGCTTGGCAACTGGATGTATTTTACTCTTTTAATATTTGATTAATAAAGTGATCGTCTTTTCATAGTCAGCCTTGCGGAACAAATGTCCTAACCACCCGTTCTATTGATTGATAGAGCAGGAGTGAGATTTGATTATCTCAAAAGGGTCGCACAACCGACGTGGCCCTCCTTGCATGCAATAATGAGAGAACTGATGAAGCTTATTTATAGAGGTACATACTTTCGGGAAAATGAACCGACATCGATCATGTTCTTCAGTTTGAACACTGATCCTTTCAAAGTGGAAATTTCAAAAGACGTTTGATTTATTTTGGCTTAGTGCCTGTCCAGTTATGGAAACACAAGAGAAACTATATTCAATAGGTACAGACCGAAGGAAATTTATGATTTTATGTATCAAATGAGTCTGAAAATCTCAAGGGCTTTTGACCAGAGTCTAAACCAAAAGACCATAAACGAACTCCTCGTAGAATGCACGGCCAGAATAACTGACACCGCCAACAACACCGCCCTCGACATCGCCGACTCCGCGACAGTATACATTGCCAGTCTCGGTCTTGATGATGCTGGTGGTGGTAATATTAAAATGCAGCTTCTCGCCCGAAGAAAGCTCATAGTCAATCAGGAGTCCCTGGTTTGCAAGCATTCCCAGCTTGTTGGTCGGGGGATAGGTATAGGTCATGTTGGCAGGTCCCCACTGACGGGCGTGGACAGTGTCGCCGCCGCAGCCGACAAAGGGCTCCTCTCCGTCCTTGGCCACGTAGGCGTAGTTGTGCTCCGTGTCGTTGTAGTCGAGCAGGTCGTACCAGACAATGGCGTAGGGTCCGACGCGGGCGTGGCCCCAGTCCCAGTACTTGGGGCTGGTCACCACCGACTTTTGGCCCCAGTTCTTGTCGTGGTATCCGATGCCGTCGGTGATTTTGTAGGGTTCTCCGTCTATAGTCAGGTCAACCACGGACTCGGCGTCGGGGATCGCATTGGCCCAGAAAAGGTATGGCAACAGGTTTTGGGTTGCGCCGGCGACGTCTTTCGTATCGCATGGGAAATGAGCGGGGGCTCGCTAGTGGTTGTTACATCAGCTTCCAGTCCCTAAAATTGATGAACTGGAAATTTTTAGATGGTGAACTTCTTACAGATTTGAACGTAATGGTTCCTTCGAGTCCACCTGCAGAGCCATCAAAAGTGATGGTGTAAGACACGTTATCCTTGTGGAGGTTTGTGCCAACGAAACTAGCACCAGCACCCTTGAAATCGGCGGACACGCCACATTCGTCGTTCTTGATAAAGGCGCCCTCGGTAGCAAGTGTCTGCACGAAGAACTCGGTACCATTGGCAAACTTTCCGCTCAGCTGCATAGCCAGTGGCTGTTCGTTGCCCTGCGAGTATTTCAAGTCGCCGGTGTTGAAGAAGACAATGTTGAGGCCAGCATCGGTGCTTTCCGAGGCAACGTCAAAGTACCAAAAGTCGAAAGCTCCGCTGACCATGGCCGAGGCGTTCATCTTGAAGCCGTCGAGGTTGGCGGGGTCCGAAAGGATTTCGACATCCGAGGTGACATTGTTGTAGACTGGCGGCCAGAAGACGGACTTGCCAAGAGCAGGGGCAATAAGACTGGCCGCGGCCACGAACGAATTGTGCCGCATGGCAAAGATTTTAACAGAAGTAACGAATGACTGAGAATTATCAATTCCCAAAGAAAGAAAGACTGTATCGAGCACTGATGAAGATGGGTAGTACAGAGAATGTACACGATAGAAATGAAGGAAACGCACCGTCTATATAGGAGTTCTTGATGGGACTGCAGGCCAGTGCTTCAACTATGCCTGACCTTGTTTGCCTGTCACACTGCCACCTACTTCGAAAAGAGGTCGATCAAAACTCGAATTATCCATTGTCATGCTCCCATTCTTGTTTCCCGAATATTGCGAATCTTCGTCGCAGGAAAAGGGATACAACCTAAGCCAGTCACTTCAACATGAATCAAGTGTATACGCGGAACTTGAGTCCCCACATACCGATGTTGTGGGAATCATTAGCGTTTCCGCGTATTCGCTCGAAAACATCACTGCCAATCCGCCTAGCACCCTGTGATGCTGTACAAGCCCCTTTGCTCTCGGGCGCTAAGGACTTTAGAGAGATATCCTGACTTGGCACCATGTGTCCTGACAAAGTACTTTTGTTTATTGATGAGCAGTTTTGTGTTGAAAGATCAAAAACAGCAATTGTAATAATTCTCTTTGGTGCTGCCTACATGATCCATGTCATCTCGACAGGAGCCACCACTTCCCATACAGCCTTTGCGTCCTGCGCATTTGTGCCAACGAGGATATCAAATCGCGACCCACCATCAACAACCCATTGAGTTCGCTCAGGGTCAAACATGCCAAATGCCCGAAAGTCCACCGCGATTTCCACGACTTGAGCGTCGTTTGGTCCCAGAGGGGCTGACTTGGCAAAGCCACATATCTGTTTGACTGGGCGCGCAAGACGCGAGTGGTTCTTTTGCGTATAAAACACAATGATCGTCTCGCGGCCTGGCACCCTGTAGCTACCAGCGTTCCTGACCCTGACTTTGATGGTCAAGGTGGTATCTTGGGTCAATGCGAGACTGCTGATCGCCTCGGGTGTATACTCAAAGGTCGTATACGACAGCCCGAATCCAATGGGGAAATGCGGCTCAGTACCGACTAAGTCCCACCATCTGTATCCGACGTACAAACTCTCGGCATAGCGCGACTGCATCTGCTCCCCAGGGAACGAAGAGAAGGCAGGACAGTCCTGGAGACGGCGTGGAAATGTTACCGGCAAACGGCCAGTTGGGTTTACTGCACCACTAATAACATCCAGTGCAGCGTTGCCCAGCTCCTGGCCTTGATACCAGGTATACAGCACGGCCTGCACCTCTTCGATCCAGGGGTCAAGACACACTGGCGTTCCCGCTTGCACTACCACAATGGTTCTTTTACAAGTTGCTGCTACTTGTCGTATGAGATTGACTTGCTCTCCGGGAAGTTCAAAGATGGGGATATCCTGCCCCTCGGTCTCCCACTCCTTGTCGCGACCGACAACGACAATGGCAGCATCGCAGTCTCGCGCAAGTTCGGCAGCCTCGTGCGGATAGTCTGCTGCAGACGCTTCTTCAAAACCAAGACGGAATCCCTGAAATTTGTCCTCCATGGGATCCATGAGCGGTACCAAATCCGAGTTGAGCTGTCTGTCGTGAGAGTGGTAGTCTATGCGAATCATGTAAGTTCTGCCGGCCTCCATGTACTTTGTGGTGATGGCTTCGCCACTTCCATAAGTAAAAAAGAGCGTTTCTTTTTCTTCAAAAGCACCCGACTGTTCCAAAGTCATAATCTCATCAATGTACATCTTGCACGGCCCAATGGATGCGAGAGAGATCGTGTGGTGCCCGTCGGTCTTGGGGGTCAGGGCGATTCGAGCACGGAACGAGTAATCTGTAAGTCGGCCAATCTCGGAGGGAACATCGCCAAATCCCATGAAGTAAACATCGTCCCTTGTACACAAAAATGTTAGAATCACGTCGACAGTCTGGTTGCCTAAAGATTGGTCAACTTACACGTGCGTGCGCGCCACAATCTCGCTACTCAGATCATGCCCTAGATGCCATTCGAGGCATGCTCCACCCTGACCAGTATCGGGATTGCGCGCGACGGAAGCCGAAGGAGTCGGTACATAGCGATTAACACGCGCGCCCTGATGAAAGACCACATCGATATTGTGCTGTCCTGTATAGTGGCTTCGCATGGAGTCGAGAACCGATGTCCAGTAGGGTGCCTTGATGTAGGAGCTGCCGCCTCCACCGGCGACGACACGCTCAGCATTTGGACCGACAACCGCGATCTTGGTCACGGAACTATCAGTCTGTAGAGGTAAGGTGCCACTCGTATTCTTCAGCATGACTATTCCTGCAGCGGCTGCGCGTCGAAGAAAGGCGCGGGTGTTCAGTTCAGGGTCATCCATGTCTCGACAGTACTCGGTCTTGTCTTGCGGGTTGCTGGAGGCAGTTCGTTCTAGTAATCGGAGAACTCGAGATGCCATCTGATCCACCTGATTCAAATCAATCTGGCCGTCTTTGAGAGGCTGTGTAAGGGCGGTGGCGGATCTCTTGTCTGGCGGACCGGGCATCTCTAGGTCGAGGCCCGCATTGATTGACTCAATGGTTGACGTGGTACCTCCCCAATCGCTCATAAGACGCCATCCCATTGCCACTCTTTTCGAGAAATTTCATTCAAGAGGTCTTTATTCGCATCGCAATGCACTCCATTCACTTTATTGTAGGCTGTCATCATGCACCAAGGATTGGCATCGCGGACCACCATTTGGAAAGGGAGTAGGTACACTTCTCGCAGAGCACGCTGATCGATCTCGACACTGACTTTAAATCTTTTGGTCTCCTGGTCATTTGCTTTTGAGAGTCAGACATAGGTTGTGGTTGGTCTGCCATTACCAGCATGATACGGCATCTCGTCCAGACGATATGGGTCTCTTACCGACAAAATGTTTCGGGGTAGCACCGATACCCTTGGACTGGAGGCCCCTGACATGTGCTGTAGCCAGATTTCCTGTCAGAAATGGATCTTCACCGAACGATTCAAAGTTTCTGCCGCCTAGTGGATGGCGATGGATACACATGGTAGGAGCCAAGAGAACAGAGGCAGACTTTGATTTGCACTGGAGCTCATTTGTGAGTATGTATTTTCAAAATGGAAGAAGACGGGGTTCTTGGCGTATACAAGAAAGGATGACTCACTTCCTCGGCCAAGTGATGCCCCAGCTCCTCTAAAAGCTCCGTGTCCCATGTTGCACCAAGGTTGACACCACAAGGGAAAAATGCAGCAGGTACGTTCTCGCCAAAGATCTCTCCCCTTGCACCTGAGGGACCATCCGAAACCTGTAAAGACGTTTTCTTACTTTAGTTATCTCGATCTTCAAGATTGGTTTGAACGTCAATTTTTGTACATACCTTGAGGGATGGGATGCCGAGTCGAGGCACTGCAGCAGTCTGCCATTGCGACTGGCCGGCCAAAAGCGAAAGCTTTTCTTCCAAAGTCAACTGCGACAATATGTCGAGAATATCACGGCCTTCATCCATTCTCCCTTTGGTGTTTTGATTGTCTTTGTTGCAGGGAATAGTCTATCTAGATGCTGTACAGCGATGCCGGCTCATGAGTTCTATAGTAGAAGGAAACGCGGAATTTGCTTTCCTATCTTGCTTATCAGAGTGCGGTGGACCCTAACATAGCCCGAACATTACATAGGCGACACCGGAAATCGCGTTCCTCAACATTGAATCGACAAATAGTAACGTGAGAAATGCGGCCTAAGGTCGAGCCTTGAATCGCGAGACAAAATATCATTTAGAGCGCCTTACTGTTCTGTGATCTTGAGGAGTGATTGAAGGGCCAAGAATCTGTGGTACATTACACACGACTTCTGTGCACCCCTTTGGTGTAGTATGTCACGAAATGGACAGTCTGATGCACAAGATAGCAAATATTGGCATCATTGTGAGAACATTCATTTGGCAGAGGGTGTTCTGGCGGCAGGTGCTGGCTTTACCTAATAGCCTCGGTATCGACGGAACCGTTGTACTATCTTCTCAAGCGGATCGTTGTACAGAGCAGGTGTAACTGAATCCGCAAGACGCGCCATTATTTTTAGATTAAACAAGGCAAACAAAAATTTCCTCGTTATGAATTTGTGTTGTGCACAAATTCATTGAATTGAGTAGAGTGCTTTGTAGGGGCGGATGGTGGGAATGTCAAGCTAAAACCTCTCTACTCGGCCGGGGTGTTTCTGCATAATACGCACCAATTTCAAATGGCTTTGAATATGGAGTGTCTATACGCGTATAATTTTGAGTGGTACATTTGACGCTAAGTGTGTACACCTCTAGCGACTTAGAGTCATACTCCGCGTATTTGACCCCTGACTCAAGATCAGATCCGCAATGACAGGGTAAACCTTACAGCCAAGGTCTCCATTCTAAGTCGTCTTTTCTAGTTACGAGGCTGAGAAGATATAATGTTTCTAGAAATATTGTAATATACCCTTTATATTAGGCCGACGCGACTTGATAGGTACATTCATCGTAGCTCTATATAAACAAGTGCACATTCGACGCGATTGAGTTTTCGAATTTATGGATATCCATCATTGAATCGTTTCACTCCGTCCTCGGTTTCTTTGCGCTGATCGCGTCTCTTTCTTATCTTACTATTCAACTCTGTCGACGGTCAAAGATGGGCTTGCTCCAAGTAGCTCTGACAGCGGTGCTGCTCACTGGAGCCGCCGCTGACACCGTTTTTCTCGAGCCCGCCTTCTATGATGGCCCTGTCAGCGTAGAACTGACCTCGGTAGCCGGAAACCTGGACGGAAATAAAATGAACACATCAGCAAACCTCACATCGTATGACTATTGGTGGTTTGATCTCGTGTCCACGTCGGACAAGTCTGCTGTCAATATTGTCTTCTACAATGCCGGCGACATCGGCAACGCGCAACCTCTCGCCGTTGAGGTCTCGGGCGTCTTTGCCAATGGCACCCGGTACTTTAACCAGGTTCTTTCACCCGATGGTGCGACAATCAGCAACGGACCCGATGGAATTTCGGCCTGGTGGAACGGTACGGGCGCCGGTTTCCAGGGAACCAGCCTCGAGGCTGAGAATGCGCAATACAACGTCACTTTCGATTCTCCCGAGTTGGGTGTGTTCGGCACAATTCAGCTTAATTCGGTAAGCACTGTATATCACGGAATATGACACGCTGGTGAACTGACATCTGTCCAGCGCGCTCCTGCTCATTACCCTTGCGATGCCAATGTTCCTGGCGCCGATGAGATGCACCTTCCTCGCTTCTTTTGGTCCAACGCCATCCCCGATGCCGATGTCAGCGTGGATCTGATCATCAATGGCACCACCGTGCAATTCGATGGCATCGGCTACCATGACAAGAACTGGGGTGATCAGACTGTTCTCAAGAGCCCCAAATTCTGGGACTGGGGCCACACCCGCCTCGGGCCTTACTCCCTGGTCTGGTATGATCTTCTCGACTATAATGATACCGAGTACCACCGCAGCTACATTGCAAAGGACGGAGAGATCTTGGCCCTCAGCTGCGACGACAAGGCTGTCATTACCCGACCACTTGGCGGCAACTCGACTTGGCCCTCGGCCGGCGGACTCATTGACATTCCTGGAGTTACATCCACTTTTGCTCTTCCCGACGGTGGTAGGTTCGAGGTCAATGTCACCATCGAGTCCATCACCTACGACAAGGTCGTGTATACTCGCGCGGTCGGTCTCGCCACTGGCAAGATTTCGGGCAGCTGCGAGACGTTTGAAGGCAAAGCATTTCTTGACGAATTCACCTATGGTCTTCTCTTCGATTGAGTAAAACGAAATAATTGACGTCGCGGGAAGAGAACATTTTCAGAAGACAGGGCTACGCGGATTTACGCCATCATCTCTAGACGCAATCGCAACATTATTCATTTAGCCTTGTTTAAAGGAAGTTCAAGTTGAGGAACTATGACCAAAAGTCCATCCCCGACGACTCTAGAGCGTAATCCCATGGAAGTGAGCTGAGCACAGAAAGATCTAGCTTGCCATAGTCCATTGACATGTCCATGCCGTCCAGACTCCATGGTGCATTAGGGTAGGGGTTCTCTGCATGGCCATTGACCAATCCGGCATCTGAAATGGGGCTTTCTGATGTTGAAGCGCCACTGACCATGGATTCAAGCACGGATGAAGGTTGTGGTTCATGATCTCGCTTTTCTGAAATCCGGGCTTTCGTTGAACGACTCTTCTTCTTGCCTGCCGTTTTCCCGCTTTGTTGTATGCTGTCGACGGTCTTCTTGAGATTCTCCCAGTATCGCCGCGGGGGTGTCCACGAGTCTCCTAGCTGGTACAGAGTCAACATGCATGAAGTCAGACCCGTGGTCGCGAGACTTGTTCCGCCGATGTCTTTATCAAACAGATACAAATTTACTAAGCAGGCCATCAGAGTGCAATGCGTCGCCGTCAATGGACTGCGTCGAAAGCTGCCAAATTGCTGTCGGTAGAGGTCACCAATGTGCGATATCTCTGTGGCAGCTTCGCGGCAGATACGCAATGCCCTTAACCCAATATTTGGGGATGATATTGGCGAGTTATCTGTTTGCGCTTGGCCCGGGCCTTGAGGTATTTTGGACGGAACAAGTGGTTTTGCGAGAAGAATAAGGGCAGTGTGGTATATCATGTGAAGAACAAATACGTGCGGCGAGCGGCTCAGAGTATCGCTTCTATCACTCGGTCGGATTTTGAGCTCCCTGGGAAGAGAAAATAGCCAATCTTGTAGCGTCAAGAGGCATGAGTGGAAGAAAGATTCTTTGCCGGTACTCGTCATTGTTTGTTTTGGTGCATATCTTGTGCTAGCTTGTTAGTATTCAGTATTTGTATGCAGGGCGAGGTGGATAAGAACTTGCAGGTTTGTGAGGATGTTCTCCAATATTTGGCACTGCGTGCTGTAGTAACGATGGAAAGAAACGAGAAATTCAGTTCCAGGTCCAGCCATGTGACTCACTCCAAGAGTCTGTCCAAGATCTTGACCTATGATCGGGGCTCCAGGAAGTGGAACTGATGCTTGTGAGTCCTATCACGATAGTTGTTGTCAGAATCAAGCACGTGTGCGGACATGCCACCATCAAAACTGGAGGGGACGACTAGGTAGATAGTCTGCGAAGTCGGAACTTACTAGCATGGTACAGACTCGTCCTGTATACGATGCGTAGAGTTTGTCGGAGCAATAGAGCGTCCAATAGATTTGGCGCCGAAGCTTGATATCCCTTGCGTTCAAGCAAGCTGAGCCAGCAACTGAAGTGGTATCAATGTTGAGACCCATGTCGATGATGAGTCTGCTTGCCATGCCATGATGTAACCATCCAGCAGCATCACAACCGACAGCCTACGTAGTTGTAAGACTCGTCATCATCTTCGGTTCAAATTTCGAGGTGACTTACCACATAAAATATTGCCATGATGGCCAAGGACTGCACTGTCGTGATGCTTGGCCATTTCAGATCGAAATGAATAAGTGCTTCGGCGTGCTCGATAAAAGCTAGACCTGCCGTATTCGGATCTTGCGGATCGCTTCTTACTTCATGACGATCTGAATATCGAGATGCTATTGCAATGATGCAACAAAGGAGCACTGGACTATAGTAGCGCCCACTCTGCTGTCGACTGGATCGGAATAGTTCTTCATCCACCATCTGAAACCATGGTTGCTCCCATTCAAAATACACATCAATCAGATGCTCTACGAGCTCTGGAGGAAGATCTCGCAGTGCCTCGGCAGCAAGTGACTGGCTGTAGGCGTTGAAGCGCTCTTGCCGCGGATTGTGTACTCTATTGCCGTGCGCCTGGTCGAAGCCGTTGTCGGCATGGGGTTGCTCTGGCATCGTATCGTACAGTGCAGCTTCCGATTGCTGGAGATCTAACCTTCCACTTGCTGTACCAAAGAATCGTACCTGATCTTCGCTCACGGGACCAAGCCCAGAACCTGGCTGTTCCGAATAGAGGGCGCCTTGCAATTCGGCCTTCTTCACGTCCAGTTCTGATTCCGGGACTTGACTGTTCGCCAGCTCTTCTGACTTCTCTTTGAGTGAAGCTTTACTTTGTACCTGAGAGATTGAAGTTTCAATGTCGATGGAATGGAGCTGGAGCACCTCTTCGAGTAATTTGACACGATTCTGAAGAAGTGATACCAGCGACCGGGGAGCCGAGCCGCGATGATCTATATCATTTGCATAGACACATGACAGCTGGCGCTCATTACAGCGCATACATGATGGTTTAGCCCCGTTACACTGCAATTCAGGTCAGCGACATTGTTAAGCCTTCAAAGGCGTTATCTGCAGCGTAAATGATAGCGGGTCGACCCACTTTTGCTCGCCGGCGACGGCACTCCTGGCAAGCCTGGGGCGCGTATTTGCCCCGGCTGGACGCCGACTTGCGCTGGCGACTCGCGCCGGGAGCAGATGGCCCCATGTTGACGTTATCGGCGCTCATGACAGGCAGAAACCCTTTACGTAGCACAATGATGCGCAAGGGTCAGGTGAAGGAGAATTCGAAAAGATGAATTTAAATTCCGGGATTTGTTGCAGAGGCTACCCGGGCAGGTACTGGCGGAATTTGAATTCCGCGGCCTCAGCTAGTCAGTCCCGGAGCACGAAATGCATGCACTAAACTTTGCTCATTCGCACTGTTGAGATAGTGCATTTCAATTGGGTGTATAAGCACACAGGGTACTTAATGGCATGCCAACAACAGCATGTCCCTGTACCAACCATCAATTTCCCGGCTTGAACAACACTCTTATTTCATTCACTCTTTTTACAAACTCGAAGATCCAATCACATTTGCCATCCGCATAAGAATGTCTCATCTCAAGTTCTACGCCTATGAGGGCCAGGGTGTCAGTAAGAGAGAGCAATTTTCTTATTCTCAAGCAGTACGAGTGGGCGATAGAATTGAATGCTCGGGTCAAGGTGAGAAAAACATGACCTTTTTTCCTCAACACAAGAATTGCTCCATTGACAAAACTCTCCTTGTCCAGGCGGATGGGATCCGATTACTGGAGAGTTCGAGAAAGAAATCAATGCGCAGATTGACTTGGCTTTTGAGAATGTGGAGAGAACACTCAAAGATGCGGGTGGCAAGGGCTGGTCCCAGGTCTACCGGGTGAACTCGTATCACGTCCCCATCAACAATGAAGCCTTGGCAGCCATGGTGCGCAATTTCAAGCGCTGGATGCCTGATCATCAACCTTTGTGGACATGTGTTGGTGTCCCTCGCTTGGGCGAGGATGACATGCGGGTGGAAATTGAGGTCGTGGCGCATGATCCAGAGGCAGCTTGAGCAAAATTATAAATATGAATAGTTTCATTCCTAGTGATTTACCAGTTCGCAGTGGTTGAATCGCAAGGTCAGCTGCCGTGTCTCGGGTTTCAATCAGTACATAGAGTGAAACTGGGTATTTGAATGCACGTTACAAAGTCTCGAGAACAGATCATCTAGACAATTATCAAAACTGTATCAGATAGTTCTTGACGACGTGGTTTTGAGTCATTCTTTTTCTCGAACAGCTCCGGGTCAATCGAGCCAAGCTGTCCCAAATTGTTTACTGTCACAACATCTACGAATGCCTTTGTCACATTAGCAGCTGGGCTCCCCCTTCTTTTCATTCAGCATAGAAGTATTTCTCCATGGTTAACTTGATTGCAATGAAAGCCGACATTGATTGTGCTTTGTTGCTCTTCCCGGCGCGGGATCCAGTTTCCGCTCATTCGTAGTGTTTTTACGACTCACTGTGATAACGGGGTCCATGAGCGGAATGCAGGTTCCGTACGTTGTGGTCTTGACTAGCTTACGTATATGGTACGTCTACGAGATAAGTTAGCACCAGACGGCGCATGATAGCTCGTTCAGCTTTCTGGGGCCCCATGAACTGCAAATGGCCCCATGGCTCCCCAGATTAGAAAGCACACTATCTTTACGGAAACGAATTCCTGACAGGCTACCCGAGGTCCGATATCAGACAGAATGTGGCATACGTTGTACATAAAAGGGATTGAGCGACAATGCTCGTCAATGATCTTGTAAATACACCCGACAGCTTGACAGTTGCATTCACATTCTATTCATCATGTCGCCTTCTGAGAAATTAAAGCAAGAGACACTTGAGCCGGTAGCCTCCGAGGTTGAGGCAACAACCCTCGAGCCTTTCGTCAAATTATCATGGAAGGACCAATTTAAAATTCTTCGCGAAAACAAGCGCGCACTTCTTAGCGGTACGTTATAATTAACAGACGAGTAATCTGTTGTTCCAAGTACTAGGACTGGACTCATCCACATACTAATTCCGCACTCATGGTTAAGTACTTGGTTGCTCTACAACACCTGTGCTTATTGGTTTTGATCTTACTCTTGTCGGATCGATCATTGCCAATGAATCATTCGTACAAAAGTTCGGAACTTATGATGAGTCAGTTGGCAAGGTGGTCCTTCCTGCCACTGAGCAATTAGTTTGGACCATTGTTCAGTACACTTCTGCCATCGCTTCTGCCTTTCTTTCGGGCTATTTGAACGATTTTGGAGGTCGGCGGGTATCTTTCTTTGTGACTGTTGGGTAAGGCTACAGAGCCCCTTCCCCTCATACCAAGCTTCCTTTCGCCTGCTGACATGACCATCAGACTCACTATCATCGGCACTCTCGTTGAGCTCTTCTCTCCTGACTGGAAAGTTTGGACCTTAGCCAAGCTCCTCATGGGAGCCGCGATGGGATCCATGCAAGCCAATACACAGACTTATGTCTCGGAACTCGCCCCAGCTGAAATCCGCGGCTTCGCCCTGTCGCTCTTTCAGTTCTGGATCATACTGGGCTCCTTGTTTGCTGCCTGTATACTCCAGGGCACCTCTACCATTGACGGACCCTGGTCGTGGAAAGCCGCCGTCATTTCTCAGTTTGGTATTGCTGCACTGTGTGTGCTTTTATTCGTCCCTTTTGTTCCTGAGTCGCCTTACTATCTTGTTGGTAAGGGGAAGCTTGAGGAAGCATGCACATCTCTGCGCAAGATCAATGGGTCTCGAGCACACTTCGACCCAGCTGAGCATGTCCAGGTCATTCAGCGAACATTGGACCATGAACGAGAGCGTAACGCAAATACCGAGGGCGTCTCTTATCTCGAATGCTTTCGAGGAACTGATCGCAGGCGAACCCTCATCGCTTGCCTGCCCATTGTCTCACAGCTGTTCATGGGATATCCTCTCTGCGGCAACTACTTGTCGTACTTTCTCACACAGTCTGGTCTCGACGATGCGTTTCTAATCACCGTCATTTCCACCGTCTTTGCCCTTCTCAGTTCTGCACTGGCATTTGTCCTGGCCGAACGCATGGGTCGCCGAATGCAGATCATGATTGGAGTCGACGGCATGCTGGTCTGTCTTCTCGTCGTCGGTATCCTTGGATTCATCGGCAGCGGAGAGAGATGGAACGGCCTGACTCTGTCCGTCTTTTGCATCTGCTGGGCCGTCTTCTACTACATGTCCGTCGGGGCCGTCGGCTGGACCATTGTGGGCGAGGTCTCATCGTCGCGACTCCGCGCCAAGACGACCTCGCTCGCTGCCATGTCGAGCTCCATCTTCAACATGTCTTGGTCCATCGCTATACCGTACCTCGTCAATGCCGAGGAGGCTAATTTGGGTGCAAAGTCTGGATTGATCTTCTTTGGATTTAGTGTGGTGCTGGGCCTCTTGTGCTTCTTCTGCATACCCGAGACCAAGGGCAAGACATTTGACGAGCTGGATGCTTTATTCGAGGCGCGTGTACCGGCAAGAAAATTCTAAGTCCTTGGTCAGCTTGCAAAGGGAGAATTGAGCATTGCTTTTGAATTCGTTACTCGAGGTAGAAGAAGGGTGGAAGAGACAACAAAGATCCATCCTGCAGCGGGGTCACCCATGGTAGAACCCAATGAGATGGATGTTTTCATTATTCGAACAACTCTATTATATGAAGGTCGGAGATTTATTGATGAACACGATGTGAATTGACAATTGCTTAGATGGAGACTGCTCAATAGGTATTACGCAGATAATCAGAACTCGTGGGGTTGTACACAGTTCATTTTCGGCGGGGTGTCAGCCGCCAAGCCACAGGGCACTCCAGGCCTATGGGCCTATTCTGCAGCATCTGAAACCCCCACTACACTCGGCCTTATGCCCCTCGACACCCACTATTAATTGTGTCGGCATCCATCCCACAGCAACCCCTTTGGAGCTTCATACTCTTACCACCATTGCGCAATAGCTCAGAAGCCATTAGCCAGCTGCGTCCTCCCAAGGATCAATCACTCGAATTCAAAAGCACCAGTCGTTCTCTTCAGGCGGCATGGACAGTGCTGATGATATTGTGGCTTTCATAGGTTGAATACAGGGTGCATGTCAGCAACTGTAACCACATTAGGAAAGCACCATGTTCAACTATGAGTCATACGCCGTATCCATCTCCATAAAATCAGCAGACGTATCTTGACATACTCTGTAACTTGGGTACACAGGTATCTAGCTCACTAAGCCGTAAATATCAGCTTGAAGTCCTATAGGCACATTACCAAGGCAAATGGAAGCCTATTTTGGCAGAAGTGGCGGTGTGCAGCACCGCATAGGTATATAGCAGTGCGATGCTGCACGCCCTGAGACAAGATGGAACAGCTAGCGTCAAGTATCTTTTGAAAATCACAACCACTTCTCAAAATGCAGGCCATGGACACAGATATCGACATCATGGCAGGCATGGAGGCCGACTTCAATAATGTTCAAATCGTGTCGACCCGACCCAAGAAATTGATAGAGGTGGTCGAACCCAGTCCCCGATGGGCGGCGACTTTTGCCTCAATCGCGCAGCGTATACAGGGAGCGCTGGGCGACATCGTCCTGAGTATCCAGCATGTCGGGTCCACGAGCATACCGATCGCTGCAAAAGACGTCATTGATATCGATTTGGTCGTAACTGATCCCAGCGACGAGGGTGCCTACGTGCAAGCACTCGAGAATGCAGGGTTCCAGTTCCTCCTCCGAGAGCCAGCCTGGCATGAGCATCGCCTCTTTGGTCTCGCAGAACCGTACGCAAATGTTCACGTCTTTGGACCCAAGAGCGCTGAACATGCGCGACATCTTCTGTTCAAGAAATGGCTGATTGAGCACGAGGACGACAGAGTGCTGTATGAGAATGCCAAGAGAGAGGCAGCAGAGGCAGGCCGCGAATCCCAGGACACAGTGACCCAATACAACAAGAGAAAAGAGCCAGTGGTCAGAGAGATTCTCAATCGAGCGTTCCAGGCCCAGGGACTCCTTCCTCGATCGGGAAACTGAATTCAATGGCTGCAATGCGATCGTTTGAGGTCGAAGTAAAAATAGTTCTGAGTCGCGCAATTTGGTGTATTCTGAGCCCATACTCTTTGAGCGTAGACACTCATACACTATCAAATCTTCTCATCCTACCTGCCAAATCTGCTGAACTATCACGGTACGCTAGATCAGGGATGTTTCTCTGTCTTCCTGCACTTTTCTTCATATATAATTGTGGATTAACCCTAAAGCCAACACATACGACCATAGCTCTTAGAGAACTCGGCATCCCGTCCGCTCTGCCCTAGATAAACTGAGAAGCGCCGGATTAGTACTCAGATCGGTGAC
>SWKT01000158.1:0-42837 GCA_011058875.1 Neopestalotiopsis sp. 37M
ATAATAATAATAATAATAATAATAATAATAATAATAATAATAATAATAATAATAATAATAATAATAATAATAATAATAATAATAATATTGATAATAATAATAATAATATCCTGAAAAGGCGGAAAGAAAAGAAAAAAAGACAAATAACTGCTTTTTAGTTTCTATTCTTACTTAATTTTCAAAAAGGAAAGGAAAAAGAGGGTTGCTATAGAACTAAAGAATACGGAGACTTTTGTCAGTTTAGTTTATCAATATTTGGAAATATCTCCGGAAAAGACTCTAGCAAAGGTCAACCTAGCCGTAACAATAGAAACTTATTCACCATGCTAGCAATTCATGCTATAGAAACATTGTCAAGACTACTACATATCCCGTAATCTCTCAACTGTAGACCAACGACTACCATACCTCCAATGGCAGGGGCGTAGAAGAGCGAGTAGAATAGTAGTCGTGTAGCAACTTCGGGTCCGTACGTGCTCACCCTCCCAACAAAAAAGCTCATGGCCATGGACGTAGCCAACCACGCCATTGTCCACCCTCTCTGCGCCGGCGTGCTGGCATTCGACTGGAACCGAGAGAGGCCGCCAACGACGGCAAGCGGCAGCCCGATCAGGGTCGCGAGAACGATGCCGACCCACACGTTGCCCCATCTCCCGCACGACGCCGCGACGTGGGTGTACTTGTTCATGAACGTGGGGACGGGGAAGACGCGCTGCCCCAGATCGATCTCGGCTACGATGTTGTCAAACACGCCGCCGCACCTCTCGGCCTCGCGGAGACCGGGGCTGGCGACGAGATACATGCACGGGTAGTCTGGGGTGACGACGTTGGTGGCCACGTTGATCGCAGACATGATGGCATACGGCGCCACCGTGAGCCCGAACGCGGCGTACCCGTAGATTTCAATCTGGTTGCCTCGAGCTTGGTACAAGGTGGAGATGGCGTAGAGGGCCTGGACCAAACTGATCAGCAATTTCGGGACACTATAAGAGCAAGGGAGATCGCGCTCAGATGTCATCTCCCGCCATTCGGATTCGCTCATATCGGACGGTCTCTCCTGAAGCATCCTCAGTGGGGTTCCAGCGGGAATCACAATCAGCTGGAACCCTTCCGGCACGTGGCAAAGACCTGCTACTTTGGTCTCCATGGACCTCCCAAGGCGTGAAAAGACTTTTGTCGCGAATCGCGGAACCTGAAGCCCCGTCTTGGATTCGTAAACATTTATCCAGCTCTGGATGTTGGATACGTCCTCAAAAAGCCCAGTCCACAGCTTTCCTGGGTCTTGGACTTCGTAGCCGTATTTCAGATTTGGCTTCTTGCTCCACATTCGAGTTGCGGCAAGTGACAGCTGCTTCCTGAATCCCATCATGGTTTTGCGGTCCGTGCCTTTCAGTCTGTGGTTAGTGTTTTCTGTACTGTACCGGAGTCCAAGGGCTATCACGTTTACCATGTCTGTAGGGAAGGTCATCTTTGATTCTGACAACTGTACAGAGGGCGCCCGATAATGCGGCACGCTTCAGAGGGTCTTTCTCAAAACCCGGCCGTCGGAAGAGAAAAGGCAGTGTCCTGACGAGCCCTGCTGCTGGTAGGAACAGGGCGGTCAGGGTCCAATAGATGGTTTCAATCGTGGACTGGCCCGGTTCCGCAATGACAGTTGCAGCATGTGCAGCATAGTTTGTCAAGAAGAAAACAAGATAGTCAGACCACTGCGGTGGGAGACAGAGAAGGTCATTGGTCCCGTGTGTGTCTGCACCGTCAGGCGCAACGACTGTAAAATTAGTCATCGGGAAATCTGAATATCGTCGTCGGGAGGTCGTTGAATCGGTGCAAATATCACAAATTATTGCTCGTCTTCAGGGTTTAAATGTCAGCGCCTATTCTAATAATAGACCCCGATCCCTACCCCTACGTTGCGCTTATTATCCTAATGGGTGGATCGTAGGATTCATGATACTACTATCTGCATACCTGATATAGCACGATACACTGCCCATGACAAGTGGGGACCGATGTTTCGCGGCCGCATTTGCGAAGTGGACGGGGACCATGAGGAATGGATCACGACAAAAGGCAGCCTTACATTATAGATACATCGGGTGGGTCGTGGGAAAGCAGTCCGAAGTGACTGGACAAGACTTCGAGAAAGCAGGTACACTACTTGAATTAAAAGAGCTTTGTTTTAAGCTATTGTTTCTCATAAATGTAATGAATTTATAATCACGTCATTGAAAATTTTGGTAATAAATTCAATCACAAATATCATGACCCAAGACCTCGTGCGATGTTATATAAGGACAACTTAGTACATGGAGCAAACCACTATTGGAATAAAGATTCTCTAAATATGTGTAAAAAGTATAATGTCGTCCACACAGCAATTCAGCCAGTTACATGTTGTCGGAATTGTTTATACACGGCCAAGAGCGGGGAAATCGTGCACTGCAGCACCCTATAACGTCACAGTTGGAGCTATTCGCAAATGGAAAAACAGCCGTACATGGACCTCGGTATGAACGACCGTAAGAAGTTTATAAACTCCAACACCAAAGCGGGGGGCTTATAAACCAGAACTCGTCATTTAGAATCAAATCCAAATCCGATATAAAAGAGCCTATTGAAAGCATTCTGTAATATACCTCTAGCTCTCATGCCATTGTTAGCAAAGATCATCAACCAAGACGCAATGGCCGCCGCTGAGATCAAATTCAACAAGAACGGTGTCCCGGACTTTGACGACCTTCCACTGGGAAAGACGGACCCGCGCCGTTCGGCCTGGGGTCTCTACGGCGACAAAGACGAGCTGGGCTTTCTGAATCGGCTGACCAACGAACGCGTTGCGGCTGCCGCCAAGTCGGAGATTCAGACAGGTCATCGGTATGTTGTCGAGGTGGAATCACGAGGTCTCCCTCCGCATACTTGAAAGTCATTGACATTTGAGAAAAAACAGTGTCTCGCTCAACTGGCCCCTCGACGCCCAGGCGTCCCAGGGCAACGGCACCGCCTTCTTCGGCCGTGGCGCTTTCCACCAGCAGCTCCTGACCAAGGCGCCGTTTACTGGCAATGATGACGTCTGGACCTTCAACTCGCAGATCTCAACGCAGTGGGACGGCCTGCGCCACTTTGGCTACCAAAAGGAAGGGCTGTTCTACAATGGTGTCACTATGGAGCAGATTCATGCTTCGGACGATAAGGGCAAAAGTACCATTAATGGTATCCAAGGTATGTATTTACACAGCCAGTTCTGATTGGCGATATATTGAAGAAAAGCACCCGACTGATACAGACGACAATAGCTTGGTCGGAACAAGGCGTCGTTGGTCGGGGTGTACTAGTTGATCTGCACAGCTGGAGAGAAGCCAACAGCGAGCTCAGCGCATACAATGCCTTTGACTCGACCAGTATCCCTCTGGCTGATCTCAAGGCATGTCTGAAGGCGCAAGGCACAGAGGTCCGCTTTGGCGATATCCTCATCATACGTTCTGGTACGTCACTCCGAAATCTTTCGATTGTTCACGGCTCATATGATCCCAGGCTTCATGGCCCAGCACGCAAAAAAGACCCAAGAGGAGATCACGGCCCACCAGGAAGTCCACCGCTTCGTGGGTCTAGAGCAGAGCGAAGAGATCCTGCGATGGATCTGGGACAACTTCTCCGCCGTCGCGGGCGATCAGCCGGCCCTCGAGTGCTGGCCGACGCAAAAGGACTGGCTCCTCCACGAGGTCTTGCTGGGCGGCTGGGGGTGCCCGATTGGCGAGCTCTTCAACCTGGAGAAGCTGGCCGCGCACTGCCAGAGGGAAAAGAGGTGGAGTTTCTTCGTCTCGAGCGAGCCGTGCAATGTGCCGGGTGGAGTTGCCAGGTGAGTTTTATAGAATCCATCACCGAAGAGTCCAGGACTAACAACATAGCCCCCCAAATATTCTGGCAATATTCTAGGTTTGCATATTGCGAGGATTCAAGCATAGTATTAGGCATCAGTCAAGTCGATTCACTGGGGAGGATGGAACTATTGATCAATTATCAAGTATCTCATCCATGTGTGTACCTGTTCCCGGTATTGAGATGGCAGAATGTATGATTCTCATATTGGAAATTGTTCACAGTACCTAGTTCACTTGTTAATTTGTCAAAACTACTACTTGCAAATGGTGCTCACTTGTGTGATCATTTTGAAAACAACGCTTATAATAGTGGCTAGAACTGGAAGTTGACGGAACCAAAAGAGCTTGTATTTAAGAGCGAGATCATTGCTTATTTCTTGACCTCTTGTCCCGTCTATCAGCTGCCCATAAGCCAACCCAATTGCTCTTTGGCACATGGAAGTTGTGGGTTTAAACCATATTGCAATGCCTCGATTGGAGCGAGACTGACTATACCACCTTCCATTTCACACCTCATGAATAACGACAGCGATTCCTTCTGTAGTTACCGGCCACCATGACGCCATATTTTCCAATTATGCCCTCAAAGAATGCTCACGCGTTCCCGGAAGATATCTTCCGGATGCAAATTGGCAACCGCTTTGAAATTGGGGATTTCTTGTTTCAGCCACTCATAACTGGCTTTGAGTCCTGCAAACCACCTCTGCGAAAAGGAACATTTATCGCTTGCGGTCACTTGAGTTCTGGTCAGCATCTCGGCCTGTTCCTGGGCATTTTATCATGTAACTTACGTGCTTAGTCTCCGCGAGAGTGACTGCAGCTTTGTGTCGTTGTCAGCCTCACGCTTAGCCCTCTCCATGGCAGCTTCATGTTGTTCAGTCGCAGCCTTTTGAACCTCCTCGTGTGTTGGTGGAAGCCGCTCGTTTTGCAAATCGACTTTTCTGGCATCCTCGAAATTGCTAATGGCGTTCTTGATACCCTCGGCACCCAACATGAGGGTTCCAGCAGGCAACCTTCCACCAGATACAGTCTTGAGCTCTGTGACCTTCTCTGACTCCTCGCGGAGGACCTGGAATACACGTGACAGTCTACCGATGGCAAGAATCTTGTTCTTAATCGCCCGTCTCTTGTACTCGATGGATTCGGGGTCGTTCATTGGGTCATTCAGAGGTGGTGACGCAGGTCCAGGCGAGTTGGTAAGCGGCGTCTCCTCCTTGAGTTCCTCCTCCGAGCAAGTGTGCAGGATAGCAATCAGCATATCAGTAATCTTCTCTCCGACAAAGGGCAAGGACCAAGTAAAGACATCCATGAAGTTTGGTAGCCAGTACGGGTGAGGTGTGCAGTTGAACTGCCGAATGTTCATAACGTTGTTCTCATACTTCAACACGGCTGCCTTGTTGTTATAGACATCCAAGTAGTTGGGCGCAGAGAAGATGGTCATAACACTCGGGAAACCAGTCGTGCGCGTCTTGCGATACATTCGGTATCCAGCATCTTGTGCCTCGTGCGCCCTAATGACCGACAAGAGGTTGTTCTTTTCCAAAAAGGCACACGCTGCAGGATAGGAGAAGAAGTAAGAGCAACCTCGTACATGGTTGTGCATGAAGAACTCGCTTGACTTCTCCTGTCCAAAGTCCTCGAGGGGATCAGCCCAGAGAATATCGCACATCAAGCCCTGCGTAGGGGGCTCGCGGAAGCGGTCAATGTTTCTGATATCGTCGAGGGTGTGCAGCTCGGGACTCAAACCGCCGTGGATACACAAGAACTGCTTGTTCATAACAGCAGCCAGGGGCAGGCAGCAGAAGGATTCCATGCAGGCCTCGTACACGTTCTCCGAGTACTTGTGCTTGCACTCGAGCTTGAATGTAAAGTAGTCGGTCAAATGCCGACATTCGTGGTTACCTCGCAGCAGCCACAGCGTCTTTGGGTAGTGAATCTTGAGACACCACAAGTACAGGACACACTCGATACTGAAATAGCCACGGTCGACATAGTCACCCAGGAAGAGGTACCGCGTTTCCGCCGGGTCGCCACCAACTTCGAACAGCTTCATGAGATCATAGTACTGGCCGTGGACGTCACCACACACGGTAATGGGAGCGTCCATCTCGAGCAGGTTTGGTTCTTCGCGAAGCAGCTCGGTACCCTTCTTGATGATCCAGAGCGCCTGCTCCTCGGTCAGGCGACCTTCGCGGTAGAAGTGTTGCTTGAGGAAAGTGATGTTGGGCTTGGTGTGGGTTTCATCTTCAAAGAATTGCTCGTCACTGGGGGTGAAGGTTGCTGGCGCCTGCACATCTGCATGATCGCAAAAAAGTCAGTCACATGCAATGGGCGGAGAGGGCATGTAATGGGATTGTGTGAAAGAGTAAGGCGGTGATGCGACGGGAGGCTGAAGCGGCGGCGGGGTAGCAATGTGTGTATGTCGTAGGACAAAGGGGGGTGGGCGGGACGGGCAGTAGATAGGTACCTTTGCAGACTCGCTCTTGTGTGTTGACCTGAGAGCCATCTTCCATGGAGTGGATGGTGAAGTCGATTTCGGGGACAGGCTTCTTCTCTCGAATGGCGCGAATGGCATTGTCAACCTGCATGTTGCGCTGCTGCTCCTCCACGATGGAGGGCACCTGGCCGTCTTCCTCCATTTTCGAAGCCTCGTGAGAGATCGCGCCGAGGGGTGCAGGAGGGGGTGGGGAGTCGAGACGGGCGAGCGCTGGCAACAAGGAGACAATGATCAAATTAGAGAGGCGATCACAGTTGCAAAGGGATCTGATTAGATCTTTGAGGTGAGGTTTTCGCAAGATAGCTCAGTTGGTGAGCGTGATGAAAGAATGGGCAGCAAAAGGAATGGGAGGGTTTGGGAGTAAGTGGTACTAGTAGAGGTAGGTAGCACTGGGACGGGGGGTCCAGAGCTGAAGGGGAGCGAGTGGGTTGGGCGACTAGAAAGGCGGGCAATTGTGGTATGTACTCCAAAAAAGGGTCTGCACAGATCGGAAGGGGAGCGGGAACAGGGAGGGACAGGGAGTGAGGAATACTGAAGGGTCGACGCTAAGAGCCCACGGCGGCTGTCAGTGAATGGCCACTCAAGCAAGGCAGAGGAAATGCAGCATCACAAGTAAAAGGACCAAAGCCTGATCATCTTTGGCATCTCTGGTATATTGATGATTAGGTGAATAAACTGTTCTTACATGCATACATATTTCGACTAGCTAGGAGCTTGGAATGATCAAGCTGTTCAATCATCTAGGTACACATGTATGGCAGAAATATGCCTTGTCTGACTGATGACACAAGCGACGAGGCAAGGCATATTTTGGACCCTGCTGCCAATAATAAAGGGACAAGGCTTGAGAGAGATCCCATCCACTTATTACGTCGCAACCAGACGAGAGGAAGTCCCTCCGATAAGAAACATTTAATCATATGTTTTTTCCTATTTGGAATCACTCCTCTCGTCATGTTTTTTTCGTCATCCCCTATTGTGCGTGTAAAAAGTAGTACAAGACTAAAATACGAGCCATGTGCTTTGAACCCATAGGTAATGCTGGTACCTACCCAGAAATATACGAATTCCTCATCACTGGACTGGTCTGGGGTTATTCTTTTAGCACCGAATTTCCACAGAACAATTCCCGATAAGGGAAAGAAGGCAAGTAATCTGGGGGTTTTCATTCGGGCCTTGGACTTTTTTGGAACCCCACCATTCGCTTACACTCCCACGAGCTCGCCCGCCCATGATTCCCATTACACAATATCAACGTAGACTCTCAAGGATGGGAGCAGTTTCAGAACACTCGACAAGTCTGGAGGATTTGGAGGTAGCCACCACTTGGCCATGTGTTAAGGACCAGGTAGCCACTAGAGACAACGGGATACTCACCGAAAATCATGTGTAAAATAGGACTTTTCAACGAACCAGCGCAGTCCTCGGCGCACCACACAAAAGTCAATTACCTGCTTGGTATCGGCTTGGCACAAAGCTGTGCCGGGGAGCCGCCTCTTGGGGTACTGACATCAGGATCGACCCGTGCTAATACGCCTTTTACCATCTCCAACCTGATTGGCGACTGACAACGCCCTGTCAACTGTGAGCTATCTTTGCGCAATACTTGGAAACCTTTCCTCACATTGTGCTGTACTCTTTCCCAAGTATTTCAATCGACCAAGCTACAAGTGCATGTCCTCTGGTTTCGCGCATGGCGTCCCAAACATAAGCTACGCATTACATACACCCGCGCTACGAACTACAGCAGCAACTTTAACTCATGTTGAGATACATACACGCCAGATCCGCTTATTTGAACACAACTCGATACATATCAGCATTACGACTGAACAGTGGTTCATCTTGATTGACTTATTCAAGTACTGAGGATTCTCTGCCGCAATCTACGACCAATTTCCAAACTGACTCTATCCAGGCATACAGCTTGAATCCAGAATATAATTTCTTCATGATGCCGCTATTACCCAGCGTGAACAGTCACGTATATCTAGGCGAGGCCATCAGGTTGTGATTGGCAAATTCGCAGGTGGGATTTCAAAGACTACTCCAGGGTGATGTTAACGTCTAAGAGTCTTCGAAGCGCTTAAGCGTTGATCAACCGACAACTCTGCGCATAATCTCCTCTCGGGGGTAGTTTGTGTTTCTCCATCGCGAGATGAAATCGTCGCGGTTAACTGGCGCACTGTTAGCTTCATGTATTCTCCTCGTCCAGGTAGATCGGACTTACTGTAACCACCACAGATCCGCCTAATGCCAGTAAAGGCGCTGCGGCCGTGGAGGACTCTCCAGTTGTCAAAGACTGCGAATTATCTGTTAGTCCAAACATGCGATGAGAAATTCACATGGGTTAGTTTCCCAGCTCACCCAAAAGATTGCCCGGCTTCAGCTGGAACCAGTACTCGACGGACTCGCGCTTCAGAATAGCCTCCCACTTCCTAGCAGCATCGTACCACTCTTCGGGAGAGTACTCGTTGTGGAAAGGTACAACACCTCGATCATCATTGTTCCATCTCACTCGTTGCAGCTCCCCAGTCGTCTCGTCCACCTCGAGGACGGGATACAGCTTGTCGGGAGAGATTGTGATGCCCTTGTTGCCACTGGCGTGCCACGGCAGCTTGACCCGGCTCAGCACGTTCCAGGCCTTGGGATCCTCGTCCTTGAGCAAGGCGGCTGCCCAGAAGCCATCCACAAGAAGCGATTGTCCGCCTAAAGAGGCTTTGCCGTTCTCGGCAGACTTGTCGACGTGGGACAGGAGATGAAAGGCCTGAAGCCCTGCTGGGTCGGAAAAGTAAGTATTGTCAGTATGCGCTGCTAGGGCAATATTTGTGTAGGCTGTGTCCGCAAGGGCAAGATCCGGGACAAAGTCGTAGAAGCCGCCGTAGTGAGTCTCTCTAATGAATGCAATCTTTTCGAGAAGTTTCTGGCTGGGCTCGGCCGTGTCGTACGGTACTTCAGTGATGAAGCCGAAACCGAATTTCCTCTGCATGCCTTGTCAGCGCCCCTTCACAAGTCAAGTCTTGAAGGGATGGGTTTGGTAGTGCTTACAATGTAGTTGGTCAAGGTTCCAATCGCCTTGGTCTCGTCCTTTTCGATATCCTTGCTGCTCACTGACGGCGGCCATTTCTCGGCTAAGGCATTGCCTGTGGAAGTAAAGGTGTTGATCCTTGCGAGCGTCAGCATAAGGATACAGAGGCAATATGAGATAACTCACGTCACCTCCTCGGGAGTGGGCTGATCTTCCTGGAGGTAATAATCGATAAAGTCCCACGGATAGAAACTTTCATGCGCATTATCAGACCCTTTGATAATGTCAATGGCTGCTGATTATCGTTTCGTAGAGGATGCACCTACACCGGACTCTGACACCACTCTCCTTACTTTCAGCGCTCAATGCATGAACATCTTTTGGGATCTGCTGGTCTGTGAGCATGAATTTGGGAAGATTTGGAAGAATCTTACATCAAAAGTGTTGAAGCCTCGTTGCATCGTGTCTTGGTTGACGCAAGACTGGCACCGACAGTTGTCCCTATATCATAAATGAATGACTACATCTATTTGCTTTAGAAGTCTCATACCTACCGCAGCCAGATGTTGGGCCTGTCAAGTTGGTCAGTACATGCATCATGCAGGGTTCCAAGGGCAAATAAAACTTACAAGGACGTCCGCTTCAATTCGTCCGCAACACCCTTGATAGCGAAGTTGAGACCGCGATCACTTGCAATAACACTGCGCAATGGTGTCCTGCTTCGTCCAGATAATTGCCGGGAAACATTGTGGCCAACCCTTACTGCTCCAACACCACGCCTATATTGCCTATTGTAAGTTTGTGGTGGAAGATTGATTTGGGTAGAGTATAGCCTCATCGCACCTTAGGAGGGGCACTCCTTGCGCCACACGTGGTAACATGTCGCGTGTTTGAGGCCGAATGCTGTGCAACCGCGTTGACGAATCGGACCGGATCAGACTTCAAGAAATCAGTCCCAGAGAGTGTAAACAGCCCTATTTTTTCAGAATTGTAGAATAGCAATCGGCAAAAGGTTCAGCTTGGTAAAAATAACATACGATCCGAAGTCACGCTTGAGTGGACAGAATTACAGCAACCGAGGTACAGGCAAGAGTTGTCTGCAAGCACTTGAGGTCAGCGATGTGATCCATCTGAATGTGGCGCAGTCCGAGACATGCGCCACATTTGCTGTCACTACTGTTGAATGCAGATACCTCGAAACTCCAGGGTCAATTCTACCTGCCAGCTTTTGCTATTTGTTCATCTCATGAGCCAGTCTGGAATTTCTAAGATCCTCAAGAAGCGTCCAGATTGAGATCCGCTCACTTATCAGCAAGCTCACAGAGAATTACTGGTTGTCCCGTGGATCCCCCGAGTCCAACTCAGGCCCCTCGCTATCGCTGGAATCTCCAAATGTCATTTTTAAACACAAAAGAAGAAGCACACGCATCGCAGCATCTTGAACCAGAAATTTTCCCAGTTTTCGTGAACAATATTACTGAATATATCTGAACTTTCTTTTCAGCCTGTAGACTGCAAATATACGTAGATCACGGGATCGTGCGGGGTAGTGCTCACTACTCACAGACTAATAGCTTCGCCAGTGGTTCATTTGTTAATGCACCTAGCACGAATATGCACTGAATACGGTGTATTCTTCATTTCTATCTTCGCCGACCGTCATGGATCATCTATGTTCTGCTCGTGTGAGATGGAAACTACTCATGGAAAGATGCGGACACAGACCATCTCGAACATGCCCAACCTGTGGCGGGAGTCTCTCAGCGGAATGGCCATACCTGGATCCCACAACACTCAAAGAGCACAAACACAACATAACGGATTGGAAGCTTGGTAAAGCTGCTGGCTGTGACTTCTGTAGCGTCGTAACGCTTGTGATCAATTATGCGAACCAGCGGCAGCGGCTGAAACCTTATCTCATCAACCCTCGTCAACTTTGTGCTTACTACCACGAGATGGATATTGAAGTATCGTGGGGGCAGAAGTATGATCGCTTCATCTTGACAATGGGTTTATTTACAAAATATGAGGAACATTGGCCCTATACTTTCACGGTACATCCCGAAAGTGAGACGCATCTTTATCCTATCCACTCACCATCTGTGAATGTGACACTTTGCTGATTATGCGCTCAAACAAAGAGAAAAATAGGCTCCTCGGAACTAAGTACACCAGACTGACTGATAGGTCAACTCCTGAAGCATTGGTTCTGATGCGGTGGTGGATGGCAACCTGCGAAAAAGAACACACTTCCTGCAGGGGCACATCGAATGGCTTCATGCCTAGTCGGCTGCTTAAGATTACAGACGGTATGATCAAGCTACAATTGGAGGTCGAAGCAACAAAACCATATGTGGCCCTCAGCCACTGTTGGGGACCGACAAAGCCGATCAGGCTTCTAAAAGGAAGCGTGGAGTTGTTCCAGGAAAACATACTCTGGGCAGATCTGCCTCGAACCTTCAGAGAAGCTATAGCTCTCACACGACAACTCGGTTATGAGTACATATGGATAGACACAATGTGCATTATACAGGTAAGTATTTACAGCTTTTACGTCCTGTAGCGGCCTTCTTTTTTTTCTTTTTTTTTTCTTTTTTAACCATGGGGATGGTAGTGGGTGTCAGCGGAGAAGACATGAGTGCCTTTTTACTTGAGATAATACATTACGTCTCAAGGGATTGTCATAAATTTGCGATTACCGGATACTTATACATCTCTGTGTACTAGGATAGCGATTTGGATTGGGAAGAACAGTCTAGTCTCATGGCCTCCATTTATGGTAACGCAGCTCTTGTGCTTGCGGCTTCTTCCTCTGGATCAGGGGAAGACGGATTCCTCCAGCTTCAAGACAGCAAGTCTGTACCTAATAGTCTGGAAGCCTTTCCCGAGGCTCACCTTCATTTGCGCCGCAAGGGACGGAGCAGGCGCATTGACCGTTCTCTAAATGTGCGTTTGGAACCAGTCCGAAACTACCGAGGACCTTTAGACGATCGCGCTTGGGCTTATCAGGAGGAAGCAATGGCTAGGCGATATTTATCAATCGGATATCCTGAAATGATGTGGACTTGCGCAGAGGCCGTACATTTCGAGAGCGGCGGCCGCCGCTTCATGCAAAGGCTGGAAGAGTTCAGGACGAGGAACCTGACTGAGTTGTTCACCTCCGTCACCGAATCTCGCAGCCTCAGAGCTTCCTGGCGAAGAACAGTCATTCCGATGTACAGCAGTCGGAGATTGACACATCAATCTGATATTCTTGTAGCTCTATCCGGCGTTGCACAAGCGTTCCATTCTCAAACGAATTCAACCTATCTTGCTGGACTGTGGAAGGAGGATCTCATCCAAGGACTTTGTTGGTATTGTCCAGACGAGTCTTTTCCACAACAGCAATACTGCCCAACTTGGACTTGGGCTTCAGTTGATAGTCCATACATTACTTACTTTTATCCGGACAGAGAATCTGACGAGAATCCTGACCTTTGCGCGACGGTTGTGGAAGCCAGCACAAGTCCCGTAACAATCAACAAATTTGGGCCTGTGTCTGAAGGTATGATTGTTGTACTAGGTCCATCGGCAATGGCAACCATGACACTCAGTGAAACAGGCGAGGTACTTAAATTAACGTCGGAGACAGTCGACCGGGTACGGTTGAAGTTTGGCCAGCGAACACCTGCTTGGAAAATGCGCCAAGACACGCTCCTGGCAAAAACAAGCATCGCACTTCCCGATGGCACAATGGAAAGTTCAGCAAGAAGGGTTACCTTCGGGGAGACAAACAGGAGACAAGAGGGCCAGAAAGTGCTCGATAATCAAACAACGAACGTCTGGCTTCTACCATTACGATTCGGAGGCGAAATCCCATGGAGAACCTTAGAAATGCTTGTGTTGGGACGCGACGAGATGAACCCAACCCGTTTTCACAGACTTGGTTTACTTTCTCGGGTTGTGGGGGGTTTTGAAGAGGTCGGAATCGAAAGATTGCGTGAGGCAATCTTGCAGGAGATGGGCTGTCATGAGTTTAGAATAATATAGAACATCGCTGACGGCGATTCGGCATTCATAGCTGCAGAAACCACAATAACACACACTTGCCTGCCTGCCAGCTTGCACTACACGCCACGCCTTGCTCAGTCTCTTCCACATACATCAAATAGGAATGAGGACAATCTGAGTAAAGCAATACTCTGCGTATCAATGTTGGCAGTACCGGACAGTATATGGCTTGTAAAACCCCTGCAGATATTTTGTTAGAGCTCATTGGTTGGTGATTAGTGCAGTTTGATCCTTTCGAGATTCTTAAAACCCGACCACTCTGGATGCAGGATTAGTCGCTGATTCCATTCTGTCGGGTCAGCACCAACGCAAGGGATCATCACCGAACTAAACTAGGTGCATGCAATGCCAACTCATCTGAACTTCCAAAAAATGATCAATAATAATCTTGGTTTCTCAGGAAATGATCCACTGTTAGTATGGGTTATTCACATAGCCTTCTGTCAGCTAAGAACCGGAAAATGGAATCTGATTAACAGGTTTGACCAGACTTGCATCCAGCTCACCTGCATCAATTCATCTTCGATCAACTATCAGTTGATCGTAATTTATAGTGCGGCTCTGTCATAGAGCTGCATATGTCTGTGACACTGTTGCAGCATTTCCGACTGCCATGTCCCCTAGGCGCACCTCGGGCCGCATGATATTTTGGTTCAAGTTTGTCCAACAGCCCTAAGCTTGCTGCCACCCAGCCACTTGGGACTGCCTTGCCAGGCGAGGCTGTCTTATTCCCACGTTTTACATGGTCCACTCCTGCATGAAAAAACGTGGTGTTGGTTGTCATCGCGGCAAATATCTCGACTCTATTGGATCATTAGTCGATCAACCGCCAGCACAGACCGGCTGTGGGGAATTATATCTATAGACTAGACGTGTAAGTGAATAACAACACGGCCCGAGCCATTCACCAGGCAGATTCTGTCTCCCGTGCCGACCGGTATTTATGATATATTGAGTCCATGGAGCCGTGGACTTTCTTTTGCTTAGACTTTTCTCCAAGCTTGATGCTCATATTCTCTTCTCACCATGGCTCTGGCAGCAACTTTCATTCTATTGGCGTACCTTTTCTACGTGCCAACAACACTCTGTAGTGTTATACCCAATGGCACTCTACTTGAAAAGCCAAGGCCCTCACACCTTTCGTCAGCAGACTCCTCATCAGATACATGTCATGTCGACGGCTACACACCATGCGGCGGGAATCTTCCCGACGACTTTTGTTGTTCTTCATCAGATACATGCATGCCTCTCTCCTCAGACACTACCGTCGTGTGCTGTCCCAAGGGGATGGATTGCAATGTCATTAGAACCATCCCTTGCGATATTCAACAACTGAACGTGACCGCCTTTCCCCAAAACGATATCTTTACGACGCGGCTCAGCGATACCCTCCCGACCTGTGGCGACGCCTGCTGCCCCTTTGGCTACCGGTGCAACGGAGACAACGACTGCGAGCTCGAGGTTGAAGACGTCGCTACGACTACATCAGCCGCCCCGTCCAAATCTACCGACAAAGCCTCGCATCATCAGGCAACAACAACAACCACATCATCGATTCTAGCTCAGACAACTCCAGTGGATGCCCAGGTGTCCGCAACAGCAGATGAAGGCATGTCATCGACGACAAGGACCGGCCTAATCATTGGCGGCACCGTTGCCGCCGCCTTGCTTATGACTATTCTTGCCGGTGTGCTGTTTTTCTACACACGACGGAGAAACAGAAGACGACAGGAGTCAATAAACGATTTGGCATTCCACGAAGATTCCCCCAAGGAGTCTCCTGGTCCCCAAGAGCGCCGCCAACAAGATCCGAGCCTGACCAAGTTTCGCACCTGGCGAGGACAGAGCTACTACGCCAGAGCAGACGACAAATCGAGTCAAGTATCGCCACGGACTAAGATTCCCGAGCCCATTATCGAATGTGCAGAACTACCTGCCACGCCGCCGCCGCGCTTCAAGTCATTTGAATTCGGACCAGATGTACTTACAGTGCCTCCTCCGGTGCGTGCTAAGACCACGCGTCAAAGGTTCGAGGGAACGAAGCCTGGTAAATCGATGGATAGGTGGAGTATGCGGTGATGCATGATGGAGGGTCAATGTTACACGATGTTATGATACCATGACTTTTAGACAATTCATTCTTTTACTCAATTAATAGACTCAATCTTTATGTCTCTATGTTACTATTGGCTATCTGAGAACCCTTTTGTGAATATTGAAAACCATTCTACAGAGTATCATTCATCCAACACATTCTTTGGTCACACACCGTCTATGCCATTCTCTGTAGGCAAGAGTTTCATGCATGGTGACGAGATCAAAGAAAGGATACCATGTTACGAAACAGTTAGTTTGATTGTTCTTTTACGTTCTCGTGTGTGCTATTCACGACTTTACACCTCCGCATCAGCATGAGACAACATCATCAAAGAAAACTGTCTCTTACGCGCAGGTAGAGAAATGCAGCTTTTACAGCCCACAGAAGTCACCACTCTCTCGAGCTGATAGTCCTTAGGAACAAGCCATCAGATCCCCAGAATAAATATCACGCGCAACATCGCAACTTACGTTTCTTTCAAGCCGAATACTTGAATTTGGCCATTCAACTTGATCATTGACCAGAATGGCAAAACCGCAACCCAAACAATGGCCCAAGGCAACCAGCGAGATGAAAGACCTAGAAGCCAACAAGAAGACCAACAAAAGCAATAGCAACTCCAAGCTCCGAGCAATCACATTTCGATTCATCCCCATCGGCGGCGCCATCCTCGTGGTCTTTTCTCTAGGCGGCGGTTTCGGCTACGCCTTCAACGGAAAACCCCTACCACAGGACGCCGTAGTGGGTATATCGGCGACGTTCTTGGTTCTTGGTGCTTTATTTGCTCTGGGGTGCCTCAAACTGCACTGCCACCGCTCGCGATACGCACCATCAGTGTCCAGCACCAAGCCGGCGGCCGAACAAGTAGTCCGCTCGGCATCCGGCCGCACTTTGAGAGATCGAATGACTCAAGTCTTTGCTTCTTCGAAACTGGATCTCGAGTACGAGGAGAAACGCAACATCGAGAGTTTTCTCGAGCGAGGGAGAAATGAAAAGAGGAAGCCTCAGCGAGGTTCGGTCCGTCTGGCCGTGACGGCCACGGCGGATGAAAAGGGGTCAGAGAGGCGGCAAGACGGACCTCGTAATCCCGGAAAGTTCATTGAGCAGATCTCGCCCAATATGCCACGAGCACCTCCTCCCGTGGCACGGCCGGCCGTTGTGCCGCAGGATGCAGCCATCCCGGCTCCGCGGTCGAGGTTCAGCTGGGAGCCCATCGATAGGCCGGTTGATAGAGCCCACGAGATCAACCATAATGTCCACGAGACTTACATTTCACAACAGCAACAACAGCAGCAGCAGCAGCCGGCTCGTTCAGGCACGCAAAGCTCCACCGGAGGAACCCAGAAAGTGTCACCAGCCAGAGACGACAGCGCACAGAGCCTCCCCAAGAGAAGCCACGCTACAAGACGGCGCGACACTCCTCACCCACGAACAAACGCCACCACCTCGCCCCAAGGCCATACTCCACGCCAAGCAGGCCCGGAAAGAAGCGAGGACCCTGATCGGCTCGCCTACGAGATTGCCAAAATGTCAGGCATGGCGAGGCGGCAGGCCGACATTCGCGGTAGCGGCGAGCCGATCCTCATGCGCTCGTCGAGCAAGAAGAAGACGGGTCCGATACGTGGTAACAAGTTGTCCGGATCAGTGAATTCCGGTCCCACCGGTGCCACCAAGAGCCACAAGAACTTTGACGATATACTGGGTGTAGATCCCCTGACTTCACGACCAGGACCAGCGTATGCTCAACCTGCATTCATGCCAGATCAGTCAGCCAACGATAATGGGGACGAGCAGGGAGCCGAATTTGTCCAGAACCTGCAACAGTCCAAACATGATTATGGCCGATCTCTCACAGCACGCGATCAAGAGCAGATACACAGGGCCGTAATGGAATCAGCCCCTGAGTGGATTTGAAGTCGTCATGATTGCAAAGGAACAGATGCAGGACAGTTGAAAATCTGGGCATATTCTTTCATGAAGCTAGGTCTTTTCGTCATTCAACATAGCACCCCTCGTAACATCTAGAAACCCGCGCAATTGAACCAAACCTTGCCATCAACGCCTTTGGTGGAACCTTCCACCAAGCATTTAGATCTTGCCCGACACGGCTCCTCGGACTCTATCCCAGAAAGAAACGGTGGGCTTGACACCGTCAACGAGCTCTGGTGTCACGACCACAGTGTTCCACTTTTCCTCGCCATCAACGTATAGTCTGTAGAAGAGACTGCTTCGCTCACCATCTGCACGGTTCTCAATTGTCAAGGCTCCGAATTTAGAGTTGCCAGTATTGATGTATCTGTAATCGTATTAGACAATCAATCATAACATGAAATCCATGGTTTGTCACTTACTTCAACTCAACATCCTCGTCGTCGGTCTGCTTGTAAGTCGGAATGGGAGAGTAGAACTGGTTCAGAGGGCTGGCGGAGAATTCGTGGACTGTCACACTCTCAGGCCACTTGCTCTCCTTGGGTGGAGGAAAGGCCGTGGCGCCAAATTCATGACGGTCGCCAGATAACACGACAACACCGTATCCAGCCACACCAGCATCCCACATGGCCTCCAGCACTGTACGGCGCTCATGAAGGAAACCACCCCACGTGTCCTTGGTGTTGACGCGCCAGTTCTTGGTGAGCGGGACAGAGCTAGCAATGATCTTCCACTTTACACCGAGCGGCTCAGGGCGACGAAGCCAGTAAAGGAAGTCCTCCAGCTGCTCTTCACCGAGCATGGTCTTGTTGGTACTCTCAAACGGCTCGTTGTTCTTGGAGCGATAGCTGCGGGTGTCGAGCATGAAGAAGCTGGCTGGTCCTTGAGTAAAAGCAAAGTAGGTCGCGTCAGATCGACTCAGCGTGCCTCCGGTTGTGGCAGTCTTGGCACGAGGAGGGTTCACCTCAGTCTGGTAGTGGTGCCAAGGGTCAACGGCGGTTTTGTAGACTCCTGCTGATTTCTCATCCCAATCATTGCGAATCTCGTGATCATCAAGGACATGAATCCAGCTCAGGTTCTGGCCAATGGGAGCCCAGTCGGGAGAAGCGTAGGCTTGGCGATATTTCTGTCTATAGTCTTCAACAGAACTTCCAAACAGATTCGGAACGTCGATGTAGATGAAGTCACCCATGAAGAGCATAAATTGAGCGCCCAGACTGGGAAGGACCTTGGCCATATGCCTCATGCCAGGGATCGCCAAGGGATGATCCAGGGGGTTGTATGGCAGTCTCGGCAAGATGCATGAAGTGGCGAGGAAAGTGAACTTTCCATCGAACAAGTCTGGCATCTTTCCGGCCTTGGGAGCGCTGGTAAATTCTCCAGAGTGGTTGTTCGAAGTCGTCCATTCGTAAATATGCTGCTTGCCGTGGGTCAGAGGAATAGTCACAACGGCTGTATAATCGGTCTCATTGGTCGTCCACTTTACACCACCGGCTGTCTGCCACAGCGGGTTGTCGAACGGCGGTTGAGCGTCCTTGAGGTGTACTTGTACAGTAATTGGCATCTTTGACTGATCTGGCTCGCGAATAAGCAGCTTTGCTTCCGTGTCAGAAACGTAGCCGACCCTAGCAAAGGACAGATCGTGACTGGGATACTGCCAACGCGGTCTGTAAACGACATCCGTAATCATGCCCACACAAGCCGCATTGATGAGCAAAGTAAGCAGCGAAGGCAGTTTGCTGGCAGGGTTTGGCAGACCACTGAGAAGGGTTCTGAGAGGTGTCGGTGGGCGGTCGACAAGAGAAACCTTTTCGACAACCTCGACATCCTCTTCAATGACGGGTTCGCCATCCTCATTGACTAGCTTGTCTGTGACGGCGACATCAACCTCATCAAGAAGTGCAATTTCCGGCTCACGTCTCCATTGAGAGATGAACGTCGGCACATAGATGGCGAACAAGGTGTATACGACGTATATGCAAGGCTACAACAAGTTTAGTGGTGGCAAGTCCAGATGGGCGCATACAAATGAGCAGCTAATGTAAAGAGCACCTACTGGTAAAGCCGCCTATAGTCTATGTATTAGTGTACATGTTTCATAGAATTAAGCATATGTACAAACAAACTTACCCAACGCAGAAAGAAATATGAAGCAATCCTTATGCCGGCAGACGCGACTGCCACAGTCCGCCGCTGGAGATCCCCGGCCATGGCGAAGACTGTACCGCGCCGGAATGTACGGCGCGACTTGGAGTTTGTTTGGTTCAATAGAGCTCCCTAGGTAGAGGCTCCAACATGAAGAGCTACGTCAAGAAGAATAGGCACAACGCGCCAGTTGCTTGTCTACCTATAATGGCAGTTGAAATCTTCCTAGAAAAAAAGAATTGAAGAAGGAAAGGAAGTGTTCTAGAAGGGAGAATAGAGGTCTCCCTCGATAAAAATTAATAGTTTACACCAACCAAAGGCTATGGGTCGAGGGTGAGGAAACACTCTAGAATCTGGAGCATAAGGAGCGTCACAGATGACGACAGGGTACAGAATGGGGAACTCTCTGGGTAGAGCTCCCCTGTAATCAACAGCTTTAGTGGGGTGGAGGGCACTGATTGGCAGGATAAAACCAAGCTTCAATGCATTGCACTTCATTGGAGACGCTAAAGTGGCGCCCGAGTCGGTCAAGCTCTGGGTTTTAGGCTTTCAGTGTAGCTTGTACCCGGGTGTCTTTGGCGCCCCTTGCGCCCCTGACAGCGAACTCAAGTACCCCCCAGCCGATTTTCCCGTGTTACCCCCAAGGTCGCGTTCCATTGTGCATCTGGCCAGCCTGGCTCCGAGCTTTTTGGGAGGATTTACCATTTTCCACATGCCGAATTCGACTCGCGTGGCAGCTTGATTCCCAACTAAGGTTGTCCCTACATCCCCGGCTTCGCGATAGAGGAGTGCCTTTTTAGAAGAGTCGACAGCTTCCCATTGCGACAATCAACAAGATGAAGTCCACCCTGATGTCGGTCGGCCTTTTGGCCTGGCTGATCTCCCTGGTCTCTGCGACTGCCCTGACCTACAGACTCGGCGCCAACGAGAAGGCCTGCTTTTACGCCGTCTCCCCGAAAGAGAACACCAAGATGGCATTTTACTTTGCTGTATGCATTCAGTGCATTGCTTCTCCCAGATTCACACTGACATTCTTCCCGCGCAGGTTCAATCCGGTGGCTCTTTCGATCTCGACTACGAAGTGACTGGCCCTGAAGAGAAGATCATCCTCTCTGGTGAGAAGGAGCGCCAGGGCGACTTTGTCTTCACCGCGCAACGAGCTGGAGACTACAAGTTCTGCTTCAACAACGACATGAGCACATACACCGAGAAGGTTGTCGACTTTGAGATTGCTGTAAGGACAAGCTGGTTCAAGAATTGGCAAAGGCAAGCACAGCTAACAGAAGCAATCGCAGGTCGAGGACGAAGTTCGCGCCCAGCTCCCCGCCAAGCAGGGCACAAGCCCCGAGCAGACTTCGGCCTTGGAAGAGTCCATCTACAAGGTCTCTGGACAGCTCTCGACCATTACCCGTAACCAGAAGTACTTTAGAACGAGAGAGAACCGCAACTTTAGCACTGTCCGCAGCACGGAGAAGAGAATTGCCAACTTTAGTATGATCCAGTGCGCCATGGTCATCTGCATGGGTGGTCTGCAAGTCTTTGTTGTTCGGTTCTTCTTCCAGGTATGTACCCTGGCATGCTTCGATTGGTCATCTATTAACGGATTTGTAGGGCGCAAGAAAGGGATACGTGTAAACGATCTTGATTCCGAGACGAAAGGATATGATCATAAGGTGTTGGAGTATAAAACGACTCGCTCACGAAAAAGGCACTTTGGTAACCTGGTGTGTATCATACAAGCTGCTTTAGGAGGGAAGAGATACAGGCGTTTACGGCTGTGCTTAGAAATTTTATGTGATGTGCTTATGATAACGAAGCCAGCATTTGCTAGTCCCTCTCAAGCTGTGACTGTTTTGTGGGAGGGCCAATATTGGATGTATCATCATTGTTGTGTTGTATGCATACAGAAACACGAGATCATGGACCGCTATCAGTACCGAGCTTTTACGTCATATACTGCTGGTATTCGAATTTCCACATACAGCGATATAGGTTCTGCCCTGCGAAAATCTTGAAATCATAGTTGTTCTCTTGTACGATTGTGTCTAAAATCAGGACTGATAAAGCGAGTATCAATTCTAATCAATGAACCGCGAGCATGAGAAAGGGGTTCGCGTCGATAGGATAGGTGACATTGATAGAGCGCATAGCAGCAGCTTGAGCTGCAATAAAGTGGAGACCCTTTGCACTAGCCACTTTTTTCCCTTCTGCACGTTCCATCATTCAAGGTTCCAGCCACGCCTCAAAAATAAGTGCAGCTCAAAGTCACGTCCAAAAGCGGTCCCATTTCAAAAGCTCCAGGCAAGTGACAGGCTGCAACCACCTCAAAACGTCGTCACCCAGGATTTTGCCTTGCCGCCTCCAGTATCCTGTCCACAACCCACCACACCCCGTCTTGAAGCTCTCGCCATGGCATCGATAGCAGCCTCGCTGGCGCAAGCTCTGCCGAAGCCGAGATACACTGGCGAAGATGAGGAGATACCCGCGCACGCACAGCAGCGCGGACCCAGAGTCGTCGGGCCCGGCCAGATTGACGAGTCGCAGATCGTGTTGAGGAGGACCGGCCCGCCGGCGTACGGCCAGCGGTCCGGATGGCGCCCGCGGGGACAGGAGGACTTTGGCGACGGCGGCGCGTTCCCCGAGGTACCCGTGGCCCAGTACCCTCTGAGCATGGGACAGAAGGGCTCGTCGACGAGCAACGCGCTTGCCATCCAGGTCAATGCTGATGGCAAGGTCAAATACGATGCCATTGCTAAACAGGTACGAACTACTTCTCGTCATTACTTTGAACTATATCATACTAATTGTGTCGCTTTCCAGGGCCACCGGGAAGGTAGAATTGTGCATTCTTCCTTCAAGGACCTGATCCCCCTCCGGCAGCGCGCAGACGCCGGCGAGATTGATCTGGCCAAGCCAAGCGAGGAGGAAATCAAGGCGACGACGGAACGAACGCAGAACGCCCTGGCCGCTCTGATCAGCGGCGCCGTGGCCGCGCAAAAGCCCAAGAACGTCAACATTGGCGGCAAGAGGGACGCGACGTTTGTCAAGTACACGCCGGCGAACCAGATGGGCGACAACTCCAAGAAGCAGGACCGCATCATGAAGATTGTGGAGAGGCAGCGGGACCCTATGGAGCCGCCAAAGTTCAAGCACAAGAAGATCCCCAGAGGACCACCGAGCCCGCCCCCTCCAGTCATGCGCTCGCCGCCGCGGAAATTGACGGCGCAGGATCAGGAAGATTGGAAGATCCCGCCTCCCATCAGCAACTGGAAGAACTCCAAGGGTTTCACGGTACCGCTAGACAAGCGTCTGGCTGCAGACGGCCGCGGTCTACAAGATGTCGCCATCAACGACAAGTTTGCACAATTTTCAGAGGCGCTCTTCATGGCAGACCGACATGCTCGCGAGGAGGTCAGGCAGAGAGCCACCATGCAACAACGTCTTGCAGAAAAGGAAAAGGCACAAAAGGAGGAAAACCTGCGGATGCTTGCGCAAAAGGCCAGGGACGACCGTGCCGCCGCAAGCTCGAGCAGGAGGCGGGATTCAAGCGGTTCGCGGGACTCGCGGTCGCGATCTCGCAGCTACAGCTATTCAGACTCGGGCTCTGACAGCGAAGACTCTGAAATCCGGGCCAGAGAAAAGGCGCGTCGGGAGAGACAAAAGGAGGAGGAACGAAAGCTTCGCCAGTCCCGCATGGGCGCCGAGCGGAGAGTGCAGGTCATGGCGCGCGAGCAAAATCGCGACATATCCGAAAAGATTGCCCTCGGTCTGGCGAAGCCGACACAACAGGCGGAAACCATGTACGACTCGCGGTTATTCAACCAGACGAGCGGATTTGACAGCGGCATCAATGAGGACAACCCCTACGACAAGCCGCTGTTTGCTGCGCAGGATGCCATTAGCAGCATTTACCGACCTCGACAAAACGCCGAGGACTACGAGGATGAGGCAGCCGGTGACCGGGAAATGGCAAAGATTCAAAAGTCGAGCAGGTTCGGGGAAGTCTTGGGCAAGGGCACGTTCAAGGGTTCGGGCGACGCCGAGGCTCGTGAGGGCCCGGTGCAGTTTGAAAAGGACGGCGGCGATCCCTTCAACGTGGACAAGTTCCTCGAGCAAGTGGACCAGAGCTCGACCTCCAAGAGAGGGTATGGGCTGCAGGAGGACGAGGCGAGGCAGTCGAAACGTGCCAGAATGGAAGATGACGACGAATAGCCGGTCTGCATGTAGAGCAGACCTCAATACCATATAAATTGTTATCGTGTATCACCATTACTTGTTTCCTCAAAGGGTTTTATGTAACATGGTCAAAAATAGATTGACAGCTGCATATGCTTCTATCCAGCCTAGCTTGGTGCAACGACAATAGTCATGCGCACGTGCTCACTGCATATTAGTATAAATGCAGATATTCAGGATTCTGGCGCGACACCGCCTGGGCAAGATTAGAAGAATGAGAAATGCCGATTTTGAGCAAACTCCAAATGGTTTTAATATCAATGACGGTTGCAAAATCTGCCGAACCTTTTTTTGCTTCGCGTAACACACGTGGTTATCTTGCAACCCGTTCCATGTTCGTCTGGTTCGTCGATGAAACAGAGTGGTTCGAGGCGATCAAGACGCGTGCGAGGCCAGGGTCGATGCCAGGGAATAGAGATGGAGATGGTTGACATTTTTCATCGGATGAGCCAGCGTCCCGGTCCCAAATCGCGTTTGATTTTGTCTTGGCGCCTACGCATTTGTTTCCACTGCCATTTCATTTTCGCCATTCTCGCAAATTTCCGGGGTTTTTGTCATCAACTGTTTGTCAACTCAGCCTCAAATCCCCCAACGGCTCTTTTGTATAAACGTCTGATGAAATGAGGTCAAAAGAAAGAGTGAGAGAGTATGGACGTGTGTGCATACGAATACCATTACGACGACAATAGTCCCCGTAGGTGGGGCGTCTGAGTAGCGGCGGGAAAAGAAGGATTTTTAGTGCCCGGCTTGCACCATCTTGGCTCTGAAATGGGGTGATGGGCTGGGCTTGCTGGGCTTGCTGACCTGGCTGGCTGTCAAAAAAGGGCTGTGTCAAAGTTGCCGGGTTTGAGAATTGCCCACGGCGCCAGTGAAGCAGTGAACTAACAGTGAAAAAGGTTAGAGGTGCGGCTCGTCACAAAAGATTCGCGATTAACCCATGATCGACCATACGTACGCATAAAGTTGCAGACTGACTACTGACATCCTTGCTCAACACACCTCAAGTGCTAAGTTTTGGGTACTGATCATGTTCTAGAGCGTAGCGGGCAGACAAGACAGAAGCTTACCGAGGCGCGCTTGCGTAGATGGATACTCATACGTATATTCAATGGAGCCAGGGACTCGACTCTATCTCCAAGAGGCCTCGTCACCTTTGATGTTTGTTTGAAGTTTTTTCAACGGATCCGCTGGCTGGATAACCTAGGTAGATTGTAGTGTCAAGCCACTTTTGTTAATTGGCAAAAGTGAAGCTCAGCTTGGATACAGATAGAATGCACAGAATAGATCTAGCAGCTGTGAGTGTACTGTAATGGTGTATCAATTGAATGCAAGGCAAACTTGATAAAAAGCTTGTTTTGCATTGATGACACGGAAGACTAAGAAGAAGAGCGCGTAACAGAACTTGGACAAGAAACCCACAAGAAATGGGCAATGTGCTGCCAGAGTGTGAGTGGGGGTGGGTTTTCTTGGGCGATCTGGGGAGCTTCTTTTTAGTGTAGTATCATGTTCCAGACAAAAAAGAGTTTTGAGTTTGTAATGAGTGCCAGGTGCAAATCAGTGAAGGAGAGTTGAGTATAGGCGCTCGGGGGGAGGTATCAATCAATGCCGCTTCCCTAGCACAACGAGGAGTTTCAAAACCAGAAAGAACCATCTTGGTTGATCTGATCCTGATATATTCCGGCCTATAACCCACGTTGATCTTATCTGTCTCATGTAAATTGACCGTATATTCTTTTCTACTCCTCTCTTCTTTTTATTCTCTTTTAATTATAGAAATCGGACGACAAGAGCTCTGAGAGCCTCTTTGCCAGACATCCAACAACCCAGCAACCTGCCAACTACTCCCTGCCGTTCTTGGAGGAGACTGCAACTCACAACGCGTCAGCCTTGGCTCCATAATTCTCTCTCGTCCCAAGACAAGCGCAAGTCGCAACCCACACACCAACTAGAACCCGACACTAGATCATCCCAGAGCATTGGGAAGGAAGGCAGTGCAAGTGAAGCTGTTTAATTAAGCTTAGGAAAAGAGTGGGAAAAGGGTAGAGGGAGAAGGGTCGGACCAAGGAACACCTAACCTTGCTGCTTCGTTTGGTGGTGTGAGAAGGAAAGGGCGCAACAATTTTAAAAGTCGGCAGCCCTCCACTGGGTTGGCCTTTCCCTTGCTCCTAATGCCCTTGATCAATGAAGGAAAGGATACAACCAATGTTGCATTCCAAGGCAATAATCAGATCATAAAAAACTCACCAATCTCGTACCAGGCAGCAGCATTCTCTACTCCATTATTGAAGCTGCAGCGCGAGAATCTCGGTTATACACCGTTCGAATATTGGAAAGGTCCCAAACCGGTAATACCAAGGCCGGAGCGGGCGAGAGGGCCGATTACCAGCCGCAGGACCACTACCATTGCGGTAAGGGAGATCGATACTAGCAGCAACCTTGGGGCACAGCAGCTGTCACGATCAGCTACTGCACCCGCAGCTACCACCACTACTACAGTGGCATTAGTGGCGCATCTAGAAGGCCGCGCAGAAAAGAATACGACAACGTTGACAGGGTGGGACGACAACACAGACGAGAAGAAGAGGATCGTCCAGAATCAGAACAAGCTTGACTGGGGTTCGACGATAACGGATCCGCCAACAGCAAAAAATATGGGTTGGACTGACGCATATAACAATGGGGGTAACAACCACTTCCGGTCGGCAGGCCCGACCAGTTTTCATGTCCACGATCGTCACGGCTCTGTTGAACTGCTCACCCAACAACCTCCCTCCTACGACAGTGCACAGCTGCCGCCGAGACCGACAGCAAATATGAAGGGAAATGTCAACTCGAATTGGGACCCCCGTGGTTGGGGCTGGAAGAAATGGGCCGGCGTTGCGCTAGTCTTGATCGTCGCCATTATTGCCGGTGTCGTTGCAGGAGTATTGGTCGCCAAGGCCAACCGCTATCCCGACTATAGCAAGCTGACTTACACATTGGAGGATACATGTAAGTTGCCCGACAACAAAGAGTTGCGCCCACATGAAGAACATGACAAGATTGCTAACATTCTTACTTCCCATGCAGATTCTGGAGAAGATTTCTTTGACAACTTTGACTATTTTGAAGGATATGATCCCACGTCGGGTTTCGTACACTATGTTCCTCAGGCGCGGGCCGAGTCACTTGTAAGTGTGCCCGGTAGATAAATTCAAGCTTTACCAATTGCGCAGAATACTAACATGGTGGTCAACCTACAGAACCTCACATATGCATCCTCAAGCACAGCCGTTTTGAGGGTCGACACTTCCGTCGGCAACACATCGAGCCCCGACGCATCCACTGGCCGCTTCTCGGTGCGCGTCACGTCCAAGACGCAGTACGACAGCGGCCTCTTCATCTTTGACGTCAAGCACACGCCCTACGGCTGCGGGACCTGGCCGGCCCTCTGGCTCAGCGACCCGAGCAACTGGCCGACCAATGGCGAGATCGACGTCATGGAGGCCGTCAACAAGGCCACCGACGGCAACCAGATGACGCTGCACACGGACGACGGCTGCGACATGAAGGTCAAGCGCAAGATGACAGGTACCGCCCAGTACAAGACGTGCAGCAACACCACCAACGATAACGCCGGCTGCGGCGTCCTGGGCGACGCCGACTCGAGCTACGGCACCGGCTTCAACTCGGGCGGCGGCGGCGTCATGGCCGTCGAGTGGCGCGACGCCGGCATTCGCATGTGGCAATTTGCCCGCGACAGCATCCCTGACGACATTTCCTCCGGCAGCAGCCCCGACCCCAGCTCCTGGGGCACCGCCGCCGCCGATTTCCCCAACACCGACTGCTCCATCTCCAGCCACTTCAAGAACCAGAGCATCATTGCTAATATCGATCTCTGCGGTGATTGGGCCGGCAACGTCTATGCCGATAGTGGCTGCCCCAGCAGCTGTGAGGACTATGTGGCCAACTACCCATCAGCCTTTAAGAATGCCTACTGGGAGTTTGGCAGTTTCTCGGTCTATAAGGCCTCTTGAGCAGCAAAATTCACATGTGTTGGAATACAAAAAAAGGCGATGTAGTCACGCAAGGAGAGAGGAGAAGTCAAAATCCAGTCTTGTGGAACAAGACCTGCTGTGTAACATGGATGACAGCACCTTATCACGTTGTATTCGTTAGCGAGGCGTTTTTTTTTTTTTTTTTTTGATCAATTTCGGTCCAATTGGGGAAGAAAGAGAGAAGCCATATACCACTCCATAGATTATTAGTCAAACGAAGATAAACAAAATAATCATCACGTATGAAAGACTCCATTTTTGCTGATTTGAGTATATTTCTCTTATGGTCAAAGGTAGTCATGTCCCGACTACCACATAAATATTAGACCTGAATCTAGTGGAGATGTCGCTGAACTCCTTCTATACCTGTGTTTGTGTTTCCCCAGAAAAAACGCCACGGTGCTATGCATAAATTCCTGTCACTGTACAGTCAAGCCCGCGTCGTCAGTCCGTTTCTTTTCCGTCGAAACTGAGGAAATCCGCGAGCTGGCTAGATCATTCCAAAAAGGGGGTATTCTCTTTCATCGTACAAACTCCCATCGTACAAACGGCTCTGGTCGTCAATGTTGTGTCGAGCCACTTGGTTGCGACATTTCTTTCTCGAAACGTCATCAAGGGCGAAGGACCCGTACTGAACCCTGTGCGTCCTTTTTTCCTTTTCCTTTTGTCTCTTTTCATCGAGTAAAAAAACCTGATTTTACTCCTCGCCCGGACTCCTCATGTAGGCATCGATAGCCGCGGAAAAGGCCGCAAAGGCCGCGCAGCCGCCGCCGACGGCCATGGGCCCGCCGCCGCGGGCGAGGATGCCACCCGTGAGGCAGCCGGCCGCGACGCCGTTGGCCAGGTCGTTCTTGGCGCGGAACCCCTCGATGCCGCACTCGATGCCGGCAAACATGGCGCCCACCTTGCCAAAGTTCTTGGCCATGCCGTACGAGCGCGTGCCCATGTCCTTGAAGCCCGTGGCCAGCTGCTGGCGGAGCGGGAGCGAGGCGAGCTCTTTGGGCGCGGCGCCCGGGGCGCCCGGGACGTGGTATGGTGTATCGTAGGACATCTGCGATGAAGAGAAAGAGAGCACAGCATGGTCAGCAAATCGTATTCCAGCTTGGATATTGGGGCGAGTTTTGGGCGCTGGACCGGGGAGAAGCGCAAATGTGGTTGTGGCGCGGGTCATAAGTGGCAATGAGGACTTACAGAAGCCATGAACATTCCAAACAGACCACCCATACCGAAACCCATTACTCCCGACATCATGGTCTTGCCGAAACACGACTCCATCATGGCGTTGATCTAAAGTGAGAGATGCAAAGTCAGCTACGCGGGCATTCCAACAGAGGGGGGAAAGTCGAGAGGAAGGTAGAGAAGCTGGCGTACTCGTTTAATGTTTGGGTCATTGGGATCATATCCCCCGCCGCCCGCAGCGCCAACATCTTTCGGTAGTGAGTTCATTGTCGCGATTATATCAAGAGTGACTGAGCGAGTGGGTGACACTGGGATGTCGCTTTGCGCCGTTTGTATGGGGACCCTGGGGACGGTAAGCTCCCTTATCGGAATGGGTCGCGAAGGCGATAAAGGAATTTATCTTGCCGCTTGTCACCGCCTTGAGAGGTACGTACATATGCAGTACCACATGTACTGCATACTACGGCACACTAGCTCTATATCTTCTAGTATCGCACGCCCACTTCTATGACCATGTTCCGTATACAGCATCGTATCGTACACTTCTGTCAACCAATGTGATGTGTGCTTCATTTGTAGTCAGATTAAGAAAAATTCGAAGCAAAGTAGATACGATACCTCTAAGAGATTATGCTTCGCCGTGTGTGCTTCATGCTAGCAGACATCTACTTCTTACTTTCACTTATTCATGTGTCCATTCAAGTTCCATCGGAACAGGTTTATTCTCTAGCTACCTTATGTAATTGGTGGCTTTTGCCCCCGGTCGTCTGCCCATGAAAGAATCATTGCATATCATCCACCTGAATGGTTCCAAGTGCGACAGGCGCCGCCGATGAGGCGTAAAATATATACAATGTACTAATGAGCGTCAGTAGCCACGTTCTCTATGAATATGTTCCCGTGTTCCCAATGAATACTATTGTCATGTTGGTGCTTTGAGTACAATCATCCCGGTCTACTGCTGACGCTCCTGTTGTACAAGTTCGCTCGCTTCTGACCACAGCAGCTCTAGCCACGTCCAGGAGTCTAGATCAACTCTATGCCGTCATGAGATTGCTCCCGTGTCTGTGCCCACTTCACGCAAGACTTGTTTCGTCTCAAAAAGCTCTCGAGCCTGACTGGAGGTCGATTCTGGAGATGTCCAGATGTCTGAGCAGGTCTTAAAGAGCAAGTGATGCTTGGGTCTCGTGTAGAAGCGGCCTTGGTAGAAACATCACCAGATGAGCAACTTGCGCTTTCAATAATCCTCAAAACCAGGCACGGATCACTGCCGTGAAAGCGAGGTCAGTGCAGTGCGGTCCCAACCCGCGCATCTTCCGTCTATTTGAGGAACATTTCTGAACCGTTCCGTATGGTCCGTGTTCTGTCAGGGTGATCCAAGCCGAGTGAAGTATCTTCCTCGAGACCACCTTCGCTTCCTTGGTGCAAGATGTCATCTACATGTCATTAGCATCATGGTTCTACTGCAGCGAGCAGGTGCACAATCAACTCCGGGCAGTCTTACCATCAACAAGATACGTGAGTTTTCCATATCGTCTAACCAAAGCAAACTTGATCTTTTCGAATGCTTTGCCCTTGATACCGGTTCGCTTTTCCAGGCGTTTCTTTGTCTCCGAGAATTCCTCTCCCTGTTTCTTAATTAGCACTGCAATCATGACCACGCAACATTATACACTGGTTCCACTTACATCTTTCAGAAGGAATTTGAAGGGGATTCCGTGAACTCGGCTACTGTCCGACTGGAAATGCAAGACCTTGATGAAATCTCTCTCATCTGCATCAAGTTCCTCCTCCGGGATTCGTTCTGCCACCACATCCGTGTACTCATTAATGCTAAGGACTGGGTAGCTTGGTGGGAGCTCTCGGAAGACCTTGTTGTGATGTATCTCGTATACTCGGATGCGACCACCTGTCTGCTCGTCGTCGATCTGGGCCTTCTTGACCAAAGCCTGCACCAAATCCTCAATATGACCGGCTTTATTGACAAGCACATCATAGGTATCCTTTTCAAGATTAGCATGGTTTCATTGATGAGACAACAAGTGAAAGATGGCTTACCGCTTTGGAAATGCCCTCAGACAACCAAATAACCTTGACGCTCTTCTTCGTGTCAAGCTCGGCCAGACTCATGTCCAGCACTTCAAAGAAGAGTGCATCAGCCTTGGCTTGTGCATTGGCGGGGTGATTCCTATCCGAGCTGAGTATCTGACCAAGGTTTTGTTGAGCTGTACGTCTGAGGGGAGCTTTTGGATTGCCGCTGCTTGCATTGACCGTGAAGAACCGAATGTGTGTCGGATCGACATTGAGACTGTCTCCAACACGCTCAGCAATTTGATCGTAGGTAAGTCTGTCAGGCATAGTGAGGCTGAAGCTTTCGTATCCCTTCTCACAGCGGGGATGAGGCCAGAATCGGACGTCCCTCTTGTGAACAAGGAAATCATAGTATTCGCGAGCATCCTCGAAATGATCCCATTTCCTGGGAGCGCCATTAGCAGGCTTCTCGCTCAAGCGAGGGATCTTGGCCAAGCTCGCTAAGCCATCCCCAGCTTTACGTTCGGGCACGCGCTGAAAGCAGATGATGTCGCCATCTTGGAGTTCAGCCGCCTTGAGAGTTTGCCTAAACTTCAGGGACTCGATCATTTGGGGTTTGATCTCCTCCCACATGGCCACTTGCTCTCCGGCAGGCAGCTTCTCACCCCAGCCCATCTTCTTGGATATGATAGGCACGAGATCCTCAACCTTCTTTTCCTTACTGACATACACATGACCAACGCCCTCCAGAACTTGTTTCTCCTGGTCAAAGAACTTGAGGAAGAGCAGGATGAGATCGGTCTTGACGACAACGCCGTTAGCGCCGCCTTGGTAGGTTGGCCAAATAGCTTCGCCTTGCTCATTGGTTTCTTCAGCGACTTCGACCCAGACTCGCAACGATGCATCGCGGCTAGTGCTGACAGATCTAGTGTAGGTTTCCTCGATGGTAGGCTTCAAGTCCATGATGGGCTGATCAGGTCGTGTGGTTTTGTTCTGGCGATTAACCATTATCCAGAGCCGAAGCTTGCGTGGATCTTGGCTGATGTCTTCAGCAATAGTCGTCAAAAGAGACTCCATGGAATCCTTTCTCTTGACCTTGTAGAATCTCGGTGCGGCAGGATCTTTATTAATGTCTGCGTCGAAGTCCGTAAGATCGGTTGACCCATGATGCTTGAAGGTTTCGCCAGTGACGGCCTTAACTGTCAGATACAGGTGTTGCTCCTCGCGTTCCTTGCGCTTAGCTTCTCGCTCGGCGGCCTCTTCCTCCAGTCTGAGTCGCAGGTGAGCCGGCGTGTCTTCTCGAGTGACGGGCGTCAGGACTTGGTCGAGCCGAGGCTCGCGAATATACACCAACATGTACGCGTTCGCCGAGCGCATCACCGGCTTTTTCGAGATCGAGGTGCGGAAAACGCCTTGCGATGTACGCATCTCGCCACCATAGTTTTCTTCAAGGGTCTCCCTTATGGTAGCCTTGGTCACCTTGTCGTCGTCGAACTTGTAGAACCATCCGTCCTTGTTTGGCTTCAAAAAGGCATAGTAGTGGCCAGCATTGAGGTCTCCACTGTGTACGAGAACGCCATGAAGCTTGTACACCCAGGACTCTGACATGTCGGAATTTTTCTCAAGGAATGGCGCAGCATCGAAGGATTCTGGGAATTCAAACCGATCGTTGACCTTCATCATGGCGTCTCGCTGGACATCGTACTCGAATCTCTTCAGGTGCAGATGAAGAACCTCCGGAAAGCTTTGGAAAATGACACCCTTGTTTGCGTCCTGATACTTGAAGTCATCGCCGGCCCAATATTTGTTGTCTCCGTCCAGAGTTTCTTGGTTAATATAGTCCTTGAAACTGTCCTCTAGGGTTGAGTTGCCGCGGACATTCAGTTGAATATCCCAGAAATCTTCAATACGACTCGATTCGTAGTCCACATTGATGCAGGAGACGTAGGTCTTGACCTTACCACTGAGCATTCTGGGCAGAGCATCTTCAGCAGCGGTGCCCTTCATCCGCTCTTCCATGCGCTCGATCAGTTTGCGTGAAAGCTCTTGAACGTCCTGCTGTTCGAAAATGTGACGTGTGTCCCAGCCGAAAGACTTCGTTAGCTCGTTGGTTCCAACAGCATTGTTAGACGTCTGTAGCTGATAGAATAGTCTCTGCAAGGCATATACACTATTGGTAGGGCTGTCGTCGTTGTCGGTAGGTATCTGGTACACGGCCTTTCGAAAGGCGTTGGTAAAATACAGAGACTGAAGGAGAGAATTCAAATAGCATGTGGCGCCCTGATTCTTGAGACCCACATAGCCAGTTTCTTTCTTTGAATCGTAGTTGTTGAAATTGTGCCAGAGAACACCAGTCTCATCCTCGACAATCCGAACATAAGCTGTCAACAGAACAGAGTCGTTCTCCGCTAGGGGACGACCAGAGTTTTCGAAGTCGGAATTGAACATGCGACGGAACTCGATGAATCTCGTGAAACCCCAATCGCTTTCTTCCTTGGTGAAGCGGTGATGTGCCTGATGGTGCACGAAGAGGGATGGGTCGTTGACGTTGGACATGACCAGGCCAAAGTGCACGCAGCAACTCCAGTCCTCAGGAATTGTGCTTGGATCCTCAAAACCATGCTCGAGGTAGAGTGAACATTGGTCCACGTTGTTGCCGTAAGGGAACAGGAGGATACGCCTTCAAAATCCATGTCAGCCAGGCCACTAAAACTTTTATGGGTATTGTCTTCACGCACCAGGGAAAACCTCCAGCCATGAATATAGGACCATGTTCCTTTTTACTCTGAAAGGCTCTCCAGTTCTCGATTTTCCATGTAGAAACGGCATCTTCTAGGATCTTGGGTTCTTCGATCAAGGAAGGAAGGACCAGGTCTCTCATAGCCTCGACTATAATGATTTATGATCAGCTTTGGGTAAAGAATGACAGAAGTAGAGCTTAGGATATGGCAAGAACTCGCAAACATACAGTCAGTCGCCAGTACGGCGTTTTCTTTGGCATCGGGGCCATTTTCTAAACCTTCTGGATTTATATCAACCACTTGTTCCTTCTCGTTCTCGGCAGAAGCGAGCTCGTCCGGGGTATCAATAACCATCTCGTTTGGAGAGTGGAATTCTGGATCGTAGCTCTGTAGATTGCGTTGGCTGTCAACATTTGTCTTTCGGATGGCTTCAAGGACGTATGGTGGTAGAGGGGGAGGGGGAGGAGGGGCGTTTTCTTTGTTATCGGCATTCATAGTCAAAGGAAGTTCGGTGCCGTACGGATTGCTTGGTTGTTCGAGGCGCACAATCAGACCCAACATGCGCATTGGTTTGCACGGGTCTATTGCTGCTTGTCTGTATGCAAAAATCCGTGACAGAAAAGGAAACAAAACAAGTGTGTGTATCTATTTGCGCTTGCGTGCTCAAGGAGATCAAGAATTAGAGGAAAAGATGCAAAGAATTGGGGTGTGTGGAAGATGTAGTTGGTGAAGTGTACAAGGCCGCGGCGCTCACATGCGAAGCAAGTAAGCAGGGTGTAGGGGAAGTCTTTACCATTGTGACTAGTTTCCTCACAGTGTCATGACAGAATGCGTGTGCCGAAGGCTGGAAGGTTCAATGTTTGTACAACCGGTGGGAATCGCGTGCGACTGTCCGCTGCGTGCTCGGTCGGGTCGTGGTTGACGACAGTTTTGTTGGTCGGCGGGGTCGGATGACGCTTTTTTACTGACAGGAAGACAAGAGCTTCCTCTCTGCTACTACTGCCTACCGTAAAACTGCGGCGGCGGCGACGGGCGGTTTCCCCCAGAGCGTCGATAGGGTAGATAAGTACGGGAAATGGTGGACACCTAGGTAGGTGCTGGCGACGAGATCAAAGATGAGCCTCGAAGCAAAATAGGAATGTGTGGAATAAACAAACCGCCTCCGCGTCTGATGATGGAGGGGGAAGTTGCAATTCTGGAGAACGGTGGTAGGTAGTAGGTGATGTCGTCAGGTGCAGGTGTACGAAAGAGAGCTTTCTTCGTTTTTGGGGGGAACACACCGGCGGCGCGCGGTGCTCTGTGCAGGTGCTAGGCTGGAGCGATTCATAGCCAGAGTGGGCTGTCCCAGACCTTGGCGTAAGGTCTAGCAGGCTGCAGGCAAGTTCGAAAGAGAGGCCAAAGGAGGCTTGAGGTAGTGCGAGCAGGGGTGAGCACAGCCGCGGAGACTGTGCCAGCCGTGATTCAGTGTGCATTGCTGCTTACCTTGGTACACATGCATTATTCACCTACCGGTCCAATCTACATTACCTTGTATTTCTTGCTTCTCATTGACTGACAATGCTGACTCAAACTGCAGATAGATCAAATGCAAGTAGCGGGCAACTTGGTACAATCACATCACTGGCCGAGACTTCAACAGCACCGCCAGAGAGCCAGATGGAACAGTGATGAAGGGCAAGATTGTTGCAGAAACCGGCATGAACGGCTTACTGCCAGTTCTCTTTGGTTCTCCAAGTGGGGAATATTGAAAAAGCTCCGGGCTGTGTATAGAAAACATGATACATGTACGTCGCTCGCTAGCTAGTACACATAGCCAGATACCATACACCTCGTCATGTATCAATTGATCCCACCACTACTCACCAATAGTCATGATTTACTCGAATTCAATCCAAGATTATTAAAAGGACTGACTGTCAGTCTTGAAGATAGTAAATGAAGTCCGCAACAAGTCTTGAGATGGCCAAATGGAGGATGTATAACCTGTCAGGACTACCCAGGTAGGTACCCGTCTGCATCACAAACATTTGGCGACTTATACTTACTGTACTTGCAACTACTGTGTCCCCACCAAAGCTGTCTAAGCCCTCTGTGCTACTGAATGACGTCTGTATAAAGTAATAACAAGCATGTTTTTTTTTGTATTTACTCTTCAGGGCTCAATCATTTATTGTCTCTCTCGCCCATTGTTGGTTACCAGCAGCAGTTGTGCTATTAGTGATGCATCGTCTTTCATAAATTTTCTTGAAAGTCATGTTTAATACAATATGATCTTTCGATTTCAACGTCGTGACCTGTTTAATCTTCTGACCGAGGGGGGGATTTGCGATACTGGATGATCGTAAATTTGAATGCGGCCACATCATCAGCTTGATTTCCAAATGAAGCATACATAGATCAAGAGGTAGCTATCATTAGTTGTATTTAGTTGCAGTATTGTCTTTGGAGAATCTGCTCCAGAGAGTGTGGGTTGCATCTTTACCAATGCCGTATGCCGCTTATAATATTCGATCAAGGTCGCCTTGCTGGACTTTGCCGGCTTTGGCCATTTCATCGAAGCTTTGCAATCTATCCAAACCTAGAGATCGCCTTGGCGTTCTTGTTGCCCAATACAGGCAGATAGGCCAAACCCAGTTGTCTGCAGTGCCAAAAGTGCGCATATGTATTCGATTGGTCCATTTACCAAGCGCGCCAGTACTTCTCCCTCGTTTTGAGGCGCTCAATATATACGTGTACAACTGGCTAGATACCAGCCGTTACACGTGGAGAGCTCGCCTCGACTTCCATACATTCCATAAAATACTACTTTCCACTGTCCCTCCATTGCTATAAGTTGATCCATATAGTAGGGATCTCTCTGTAGATCCTGCGGCCCTGAGTAATGACTCGCTGCTGTTCAGCCCGAAGTTGCGAGCAGCGATTGAGGAACTACTTTCCTGCTATGTTGCCGAGTCTACAATGTATCGACTTGCCGCTCCGTCAACCCCCCATTTGTATGCAGAGTTGCAGAGTCGCAACCCACTACTGTAGAGCTAGAGAGGAGCCAGCCAATTGTGGGGTAAAATTCCTCAGACCTCGCTCCAGTCCCCTCAGTCGAGCCACTCCATCATTCAGTCACTCACATGTCGCGACGCTAGGGACCTCCCGGTTTGCCTTTTTTGAGTCCTGGTCTGGTGCCACACCGGTCCAAAAAGTCCAGAGCTACAACTCTCGAGCTCTCTTACGATTCATATATGCAGAGAGTCATACGTTGCGACACCGGCAGTGCCCAAAACCTTTCTCCCGTCTCTTGTCTCTTTTGCAGCTATATGCAGATTCTCTGCACCTCAATCTTCAACTTTTGATGTAGCAACTGGCAAACTACAAACACCATCAGCTCTGGCCGTTTCCCATCTATTCGAATCCACCGGTGGGGAAAGTCGTTTGCGCACATATGGACTTGTCACAATGTTGTCGTCACTCGCGGTGCAAAATGCCACCAGGGTCTTGCGGTTGACAGCCAGGCCCGCGAACAACATCGCCGCCAAACAGTTTCACTCGGGACAAAACAGCAGTAACAGTAACAGCGCTACCACTGTCGGCAGCAACACGACGACTACGACGACAAATGACTGGCAAACTCGTGGTATACAGACAACAACAACCACCACCACCACCAAATGGCGCCCAGTCCAAGTGCTTGACGAGTGCGTACATACAACTTCTCCAACTATGTCCATATATACAGCGAAATTCTCCAGATTACCGTCTCAATATTCTTCTTCTGGCATGGTTCAGATGACTAACATGAATGTTTTCGTATAGTTGGGTTGCTAAAGAGGCACGCCCGATATCCTTGCGCCAGCTCATGGTGTTTGGCCGCTCGTTAACCGAGTCGCGCCTCATCTCCTCGGCCAACTATGTGCGAACGGAGCTTCCAACCCGAATAGCACACCGAATCCGGGACATGCAACGTCTGCCCTACGTCGTAGTCACGAACCCGCACATTAGCGACGTCTACGAGCTTTACTATAACGCATTCGATACGTTTCGGCGAGTCAAGGAGATCAAGACTCTCGAGGACAATGAGGCCTTCTGCCAGGATATTGCCAGGATGCTACGGGCGCATCTGTCCGTCATACCCAAGCTGGCAATGGGAATCTTGCAGTGTAATGGACTGATGGAGAAGGAAGAATTGGATACGTTTATGAACACGATATTAAGATCGGTACGTCAAAACGATTGCTACATCAGTCGACCAAGATACTGATATAAACCTGCCTCATAGCGCATATCACGGCGTGTGATAGCAGAGCAACATCTTGCTCTGACCGAGACCTTCAACTCGCCCTGGTTCTCGCCTGGCGCCAAACTCTCAGAGTCTGACTTTATTGGCGCAGTCTTTATCAAATGTGTTGCCAATGACGTGGTGCAACGATGCGGAGAGGCCGTCCAGGCTCTGGCCCGGGTTGCCAATGGGCCTGATGTACAAATTCCCGAAATCAACATCACGGGGCATCTCGAATCAACGTTCCCCTACATTCTCTCACATTTGGAGTACATCATTGGGGAGCTCCTGAGGAATAGCGTCCAAGCGGTGATTGATCACCACGCCAAGAGCAAGAACAAGCATTTACCGCCGCCGCCGATAGAAGTCACACTCTGCGAAGCACAGCAACACGTCATTATCCGGGTATCAGACCAGGGCGGCGGAATACCGCGAGACATACTACCATATCTGTGGTCTTTTAGCAAAGGACCACGGAGCAGGCAGCGCCTCGAGAACCTGACCAAGGTCCCGCTCATGGCGGCGACGCTACAGGAGCTGCGCGTCGACGGCAACTTTAGCGGCCTCCAGGACGGCAGGGTCGCCCAGCCCGCCCACGACGGATCTCTGACCTCGCTCTCGGCGCGGCCGCCGCATCTGCGACTCGGCGTGGGCCTGCCGCTCAGCCGCGTCTACGCCGAGTACTGGGCTGGCAAGCTGGAGATGCACAGCCTCGAGGGCTACGGCGTCGATGCGTTTCTACAAATCTCCAAGCTCGGCAACAAGAACGAGCAGCTATCAACACGGGCTGCGATGGATTCTCTCTAGGAGGGTACGGATTTCTCCATCTCTGGCAGCCGAGTTTTGTAGGGCATGAAATGATCCCACCATTATTATTATTATAACGGAAATCTTGGGAATATATTATATATTTGGTCATTGCGGCGAAGAGCATTTACACGGGAGTAGGATACGAATTTTTTGGGAAAGGAATCTGCTCGGGAAATACCACAACTCGATCGGTACGGACATGTTAATTGCTCAAGGAGCAATCATCTTTCTAGGTATCTTGGTTCTTGGAGGACGAAAGGTTTCCAGGTTTCACCGGTCTCATCATAGCGTCTGCTTGTAGGAAATAGAACATGAGCGTCTCGTGTTGTTTTGTTTGCATCACTCGGAAAAGCATACACGTCACGCATGATCAGAGTAATATGAAGTGTAAGAGTAATAGAATCAGTCTTGGCTGGTATCATAAGAAACTCGAAATTACATCGTTCACTAAAAGGCCTAACTTGTCGCATGAAAGGTGAAAGAAGTGGGTGTGACTGATAAGCACACCCTACAAAAGCAAGAAATATTTTGGCCCCTCGTCATCGTCTCCATCCAGATTCACGAGCTGCTCTGCTCTGCTCTGTTCTGCGCAGGACAATATTCTTTGTCCACATCTACGCAGCTCAGTGCATCTAACAAGTCGGATATCGCCACTGACCCGCGTAAAAAGAGATTATCGGCTTGAAAGCATGTCTAACCATACCCAACCCCGCTGGTCAGAAAGAGTGGCGCGCTTTTTTCAATCAGTACGCCGTAATTTTGATTGTAATCGAAAAACCCGGGGTCCTCGGTTTTTGGTGCTCTAAAGAAAATGCCCGGTGTGAAAAGACTCGAGGTGGACACGAAATGCATGAAGGGCGTTGATTAACGACGACCGCTGCGGGCAGCGCTGCCCTGCATTTGCTCGAGCTCGCCCTCGAGCTGCTTGATCTGGGCGTGGGTCTGCTCGAGATCCTTGTTGAGGCGGTCTCTCTCGGCAATGAGCTTCTGTTCCCACTGGCGGAAACGCTGCTCCTCGACCTTGACCTGCTCGGTGAAGCGCTTGCGGAGCGCCTCCTCCTCCTCCTTGTACTTGGGGTTGTCGAGCTTGCGTGGCCTGGCCTCGCCAAACTTGCGGGTCTCCATTTGCTGGGCACGGTAGGCCTCGTAGTGCAGCTCCTCGGTGGTGTGGATAAGATCCAGCATGTGGGTTCGGATCAGGATGGATCGAAGCTTCTTGAAGTCGCAGTGATCCTCATTCTCGACCTCGGCCACACCCCACGAGTACTGGCGGCCCTTGACGATTCTTCCGTCGCCAGTCTTGACATCTCTCTCGGAACCGATGACGGCAAAGGGCATGGCAGCCATCAGGGCGCGGGCGTGCTGAGCGGCAGCCTCATCGTCCTCCTCAACCGGGGGCTGGTAGATCTTGATGTTCTGGGCTTCGATAACAGCGCGAATCTACAGTCTTGTGAGTTATGCATCCATAAACGTGGGTCTTGTTATTGCTCATACCTTGGCCTTGAACTTGGCAAGGTCGGCCGGGCTCATGGTGTCGGCCTTGGCGATAACGGGAATCAAGTTGACTCTCGAGCACAGTCTCTTCATGACCTCAATGTCGAGGGGCTTCAGGGTGTGGCCAGTGGGTCTAATGAAGTACAAGCAGGCGTGTACACGGAGGTCGATCTTGTCATTTCGGCGGGGCTGTTGCTCCTGAAGCATGTACGACTCGTGCTGGTCGTCGAGGAACTCGATAATGGGCATCCACGAATCTCTGTTGTTGACATAGTCGCCGAAACCCGGGGTGTCAATGACGGTCAACCGGACTAGTAATCTTCAAGTTAGGGGGCCGATTCTGCTTCAACGCGATATGCCATTTGAGACTGGGAGTTTATTGTGTTTGTGCATACCCTTGAAGAACTTCTCCTCCAGCTCGGCCTTTGTGATTTCAATCTCGACGGTCTTGTCGACCTGCTTCTGGTGTCGTCGCTTGTGGTCGGCATAGTTCTTGATGGTGGTGGAGAAGAGGGTGTTGATAAAGGTGGTCTTGCCCAAACCGGACTCGCCAGCAACCTGCAAATCGCCAGTAAAGTCAGTAAATGTAAGAGACTCGGGTGGCAGGAACGGGCGCGAAAAACATACCATGATGGTAAAGGCGGCACCTCTCTTCGCGACAATCTTGTGGCGCTCTATTATAGGAGGTTAGCCAAGGGGGGAACCAGCAAGCCAGACAAGCTCTCGGGGGGTAGACGTGCGATTGGGCAGATTGGCAATGCCAATCGCGGTTGCGGTTCCTTGCTGAGCAGACGCCATTGTGTTGATCGAACCGTCAGGTGGTTGAGATGGGAATTCGGACGCTGGGGGAAAGACGGTCGTGATGCGTGGAGGGAACAAAAAAAGAGAGACTGGCGACGATGCAAAGTGTCTGGTCTGTCTATGGGATGTTGTCCAATGTCCCAACGTGTTTGGGGAAATGGGCTTGCCAGAGTTTAGGGGATCAAAGTGGGACCCTCATGTCGATGGGCGTCCAGTCCAAGAGACGCAAGATGGGCCGCTAGGGAACACTGGAGTGGGCGCCTCTGATGGGCCCGAGCTCCATGGGGAAATTTGGCTTGAGATTCTGCCAAACGCGACCGCCTCCTGTTCAACTGCCAGTCTGCCCCTGGCACGGAAGCTTGGGTTATCATTACTGTGCTTGTCTTCTAGCTACGATAGTACCTTGGCCGTTACACTCAATTTTAGCAGCCAGTCACCAGCACATCTCCGACACAGTTGGACCAACCAGCTGTCAGAATTTACACTAACAAGGGCGACCCCTGAAGCAACCAATGATAGCCCGAATGCACCTACGATCGTCCACCACGCAGGTGTCCCTTTTGGTAGTCTGTGTAGAAAGTCTGTATGCACAGCACATGCGTACCGCAAGGTCATGGACGAAATAGGAACAACACATTAGTACGGTTTAGCTATAACTTGAAGCTTCCGTCTGGAAACCTACCTTTTGACCTCGCCCGAGTTTACATTTGTTCTTGCCTACCATAATTGAAGGTAGCTATCAAAATTGACATGCCTCAACTCGCCCGGGACGATGTGGCCGTTGGGATTCAATATACAACGACTTTTTATTCACCCTTGGCATTCTACCAGACGGGCGACTTGATTAAAACAAGATGGGTAATGACAAAGATGATCGATCATACAGTCGACGTTGGTTTTCTTGCTTGTCTCTTTTTTTTTTTTTTTTTAATATCTATCCTTCATATAACCAGATTCATGCATTTGCAGTGGGTCGATTCGACTTCCAAGGTTGTCGCGTGATCCGCACAATGTCCATACTTGTTCTCACCGAACGCTTCAAACACTCTTCTCGAGATCAAACGCGACGTTGGTAGCAATATTCGGTGTATTTTGGATCAGATCCAGGTTTTCGGGGCATCTCGGCAACGACCGCAACTGGAGGAGTTCTGGTTCGCCCCTGTCATCTTTTCTCACGAGAAAGACCTTCTCCTTCGTGCCTTTACGCTTTGGTTACATATACCACAATGTCTTCTCTTTTTACAAATCGAGGTGAGCGTTCCAGTATGCTGATCGCGTCCAAGCTAAACGTCCACTCTTCAGTCTGACCTGCCGACTGAATATGTAGTAAGCGTTGGGGGCCGGCTCCTTCTTCTCGACATCACACTTCAATATTGCGATCTCGGCCAAACGGGACTTCTTGCCACGTAGCGAGAAGCACGTTGCGACGGTGCCTTTTACATGATGGAAATAGGTTTATGCCCTTTTAGACCATCGACAGATTTCAGATATAGTTTGTTTTCTCACCGAAAACTCTTGAACGTTCTCGGCATGACCAGCGTCAAGTCAGATGTCGCCGACAAGACTAATTCCAAGACTCCTTTGGACAGCGCGGAAAGAGTGACCATTTGCAAAAA
>SWKT01000159.1:0-42725 GCA_011058875.1 Neopestalotiopsis sp. 37M
CTTTATAGCCTTTATAGCTATTATAACGATATAATATGCGTTATAATGCTAATTTTATGCACTATCCGATGCTGTATAACATCCGTGCAACAATTAGGAAAACGTATTTATAGCCCAAATAATTATTTATAGATTTAAAAACTATATTATTAAAAAAACGGCCCTAATTAAAAACCCACTCGAACCGGATATCCGCAAAACCAAATATACGAAAATTACGGCTGCATTTCTTAAAGCAAATATAAAAGGCATCGATCCGAGCATTCGAAAAAAAAAAAATAAAAAATAAACGATTACCGATTTTACCGAGGGTGGTTAAAAAATATTTAACCTCGATTATAATTATTATAAAATTAAAAAAGCATTATATAATCGATAAAATACCGCTATTAATAAACTTAAAAATTAAGTTATTAAAACGATCGCTTTAACCTTTTTTTTTACTTATTATATGCCTAGCGAACCCGTATACGATTAATATCGAAATTTAAAGGCTCGCTGCGGTATATTAGCTACGGACGATAAAAAGGAAGCTAAAAAATAATATATAAAGGCTCTTAAAGCTTTAAGGATAATCCGAGAAGCGATTAATTAAATCGAGAAATAGGAAATAATAATAGCGAAAGCCTAAATAAAAAAAATTATAAACGCATAAAATAATTCCGCTTAAGCGATAGATTTCTTAAATGCGGTTAACGGAATTATATTATAATAAGCCGCATTTTATTTATTATATAAAAAATAAAGCATTTTAAATAAAAGCTTAATATATCGTAATTTAAGCAATAATTTCCGTAAAAATTTAGCCTTATAATAGCCCACGAAGGCTAAAGTTAAAAAAAGAGCTTTTATAATTTATGCTAATAAAGCTAATAAATAGCCCTAAAACGGGAAAAACGAGGACGCTCGCTCCGTTAAAAATCAAATGCCGATTCGATTAAATGCGGCTAATCCACGTAAAAAAAAAAGTGGAAAAATTACTTAAAAAAGGCAAAAGGATATTAAATACCCTGCTTGCCACCTTTTTTATGCCTTTAAAATATATTTTTACGTATTCTTAAAAAAGGCCTATCCACGCTTCGTCCCTAGCGAAAAAATATAAGCTAAAATAAATAAAATATTTAAAAATCCTAATTTATAAAAATAAATTCGCGGCATAAAAAGGGTTAAAACCAGCAAAACCAATACCCCACGAATAATTAAAAAAGAATTACTCCCGATTAATATAAATTAATAAAACGGACGACTAGTAATAAACGTATAAAATAATTTTGCCACGTCGGCAAACGATTATCCTTTGCGCTATTTAATTATCCTAAATTTAATAATAACGATTTTAATTACTAATATTAAAGCGAGGCTTATTAATTATAAATAAGCTTTTAATTAAGATTTCGTCTAATCCGGCGATCGGAAATTATTTATTTACGGATACGGCACGATAACCGTGCAATTCGGATTTAGGGTGCTATTATTAAACGACGTAGCCTATTACCCCAAATTTTTAATTATATTAATATCGCTCCGTTAATTGCGAGGCCAAAAATACTATTAGGATAATAAAAACGACCCTATAATATTACGCCGAAGAAATGGCTTATTAATTAGCATAATCCAAAATTAATACGGATAATACGTCCTTAAATATAAACCTTACGAATTACCCTTAGCGTTATTTGCCATATACCGCAAAAAATATATAATTTAGACGAAAAAACTACTATTAATTAGCGAGGCTATACGATAGCATTATAAAATAAGATATTTAAGCCCGGCAGCCTTTAAATACTTTATTTATTTATTTTAGGGGGTAAAGATCCGAGGACTAATTATAATAAAATACGAAGCCTGCGCTTTAGCCAAAATCACGCGCCAACCACGGCGAACGCAGCGGGTAATCGACGAAAATCATAGCGAACGGCTAGCTATAAATTTCCACGATTATATTAAAAGAATTGATAATTATACCTCCCAAATGCTAATTATATATTAATAAATTAAATATACGTAAAATTATTATTTTATAAAGCGGATTATTATTACCTTAATTAATATTTTCCGGTTATTTTTAAGCATAATAAAGACGCAATATAATATCAAAATCAAAATCATCGAATACGATAATAAGATTATATAAATTAAACGGGTAATCGGAAAATACCTTAAAAATAAATATATTAAGCTCGAGCCTTTAGCACCATATATATAAGCCTAAAACGGAGCTATTAAACGCTTAAAGGGTATAATTAAAAAAAAAACGTATAATGCGCATTAGCGCAAAACTCCTTTATTAGCTTTAGCTTAAAATCGGCAAAATAATAATATACCTATATAATCGCACGCCGAATTATAATTCCCGGTAGCGAATATTATATATTAGATTTTATAAAATAATTGCGAAAGCAAAAGGAATCCTAAACCTAAGCTATAAGCCTAATTAAATTTATTTTAAAACCTTTAAATATAAAGCGTACGCGATAACGCTAACGGTATAATAGAAATTTAACCGCTTATAACGATTATTACCTAAGGCCTAAGTAGGATATTTTATTAAATATAGGTTATTTAATATTTACCGAATATAAATTCCTAATTAGAATAAAATAATTAATACGAGAGATATAATTATAAACGAAAAAGAATTATGCGACGGAAAATGGGACACTTTTAAAAACGAGCTCTTAAATACTAATACCCAGCTTATCGCCGATTTCGTAATAAATTAATCGATAGCTGACGATAATATCTTACCGGAGCTAAAAAGTAAAGATACCGCCGCAAAAAATATTTTATTAAGCGAAAATTAAAATAATTAAAATAAAAGTAATAATTAAAAAAGCGAGGAAATAACGCTAAATAAAAAGGATAAATTATACCCCTTTACCACCGCAAAATTTGCCTTTTAGATTTTATTATAAATACCTCTATTAGCCCTCCTAATATACGGGATAAAAGCTATTATAATTAAGGATATAACGCTATTAAAAAAAGGACCCAAAATAATCCTATAATAAGCCGCTTTCCTAATTAATTATAAAGCTATTCCTAAAGCAAAATAAAGCAATAATTAAAACGATAAGGCGAAGCTAAAACGCTCCCTTTATTAAGGGGTAAAAATTTATAAAGCAGAAATTCCCGCTCCCCTTAAATGGCATTATAAGTTATATTATTATTTATTTGGCAAATTATTCCTTTAAGCAAAAGCTAATTATTTATAAAATTATAAAAATATATAATTATAGATTAAGATTAATAGGAAGGATCTACGAATAAAAGGCAAACAAATCTTTAATTATATATGGGTATATATATATAAATTTAATAAATACGGAAGATTCTAGAAATATAAAGCAAGATTAGTCGTTCGCGGTAATTAATAAGCGAAGTCCTAAAACTAGGAAACCTACGCGGTAATATTAGCCGGAAGGTTATTCCGCACGTTAATTGCTATTATAGCAAAATTCGACCTCGAATTAATATAATATAACGTGGTGAATGCGTTTATATACGCTCCTATTAATTAAAACGTATTTATAAGGATGCCCGATGGATATAAAAAAAAAATATTATATTATTACTAAAAAAGGCATTATATAAATTACGGATATTACCGTTATTATAGCAAAAAGAGTTTATAAAGATTTTAGCCGAAATTAGCTATACGTAAATATTATACGAACCTTATGCATTTATTAAGAAAGGGATATTAATTTTTTTTTACGTCGACGACGTAATTATCGCGCATAAAAATAAAAATATAGCGGTTATTAATTAATTAACCTAGCATTTAAAAAAAAAGTATAAAATTAATAATAGCGAGCTAATATAATGGTTTTTAGGCATAAAAATAATTAGAAACCGCTAATTTAGGACGATTTAATTATTTTAAAAAGCTTATTTTAAAAAAATTGCCAAGCTTATAGAAAATAAAAAGGCCTATTTAACGCTAATAAGCTTTGAAGAATTATTATTTCGATTAATTATAGCGCTTCCGCACGAGATATAAAAATATTAAAAAAAAATCGGATTATTGCTATTCGCTGCGGTTTTTATAAAACCAGATATCGCCTTTATAACCGCTAAATTAGCTCGGTTCCTTAATAATCCAAGTTAAACGCATTAAAATGCTGTTAATCGAATTCTGATTTATTTGATTAATATTAAGGAATTTTTATTTAAATTGGGAGGATTTTTAAATTTAATAGTTGCAAATAACGCTTCGTTTGCGGATAATAATATCGACCGCAAAAGCACTTAAGCGTTCGCAATAAAGCTATTCGGAGAATTAATTAGCTGGCGATTAAATAAATAAAATATAATTATTACTTTTATTATAAAAGCTAAGTTATTTGCATTAGTATAAGCTGTTAAAAAAACCTTATTCGTTAGCCGGTTATTAAACGAATTATCGATATAACTAAATAATAATATTATTATTATCGAGTGCGATAATAAATAAACGATTAATTTAATTAACGCTAAGATTGCGTTATTAAAAATAAAGCTCCGTTATATAGATATTTATAATTATTAGCTACGCTAAAAAATTTAATAAAAAAGGATTAAAGTCATTTATAAGGCTTCGAATAAAATAATAGCAGATGGATTAATAAAAAGCTTGCCGATTAATAAATAGCAAAGCTTTTTATAATAAATGGGATTAAAGATTACCTATCGTAGTTAAAATAAATAAACCCTAAAAAAGCCATATTTTGCAAACTAGCAGCTTTAAAATAAGCGTGGCCAAATCCACGATAAATCGGGGATTTAAGGGGGTGTGTTAAATGGTGGATTATAGACCTATACCCTAGGGTGTGCTTAAGCACACTAAATAACACTCCGGTATTTAAATAAATATATAGGGCCTCCCGGAGATTAGCCGGTACCACCCAAATAAGCGTGCACCTCATTAAATCTAAAGGCGCGCAATATAGAAAAATACATCATTATAATTAACACCCAATATTAGACCAGTTTAAGCTATAATAGGAAAGCTACTTCTTAATCAACAATATGATTGCTGTGTGCATACCCAACTGTGTAGACTGGCAACCACCACGGTACCTAATTAGGCAAGTTTTAGCAGAACCGAACAGCGGGAACCGCGTCTTTCAGCCAGTAACCACGAATATACTTCCCCAATCATAAGATTTCATAGTTTCTGCCACATTACTATTTATAAGATGCAAAAATAGTTGTTTATCTGATTCAAAGTATATCTGGGAAAGTATTCACTGTTTGGATATCGAGGACAAAATGCTGGGACGTGATAGGTCATAGTAGGAGGTTACAAACCAGGGGCAGGATTGAAAAACCGTTGTGGTTGCTAGTTTAAGGCCCTGCAAGGCACAGCGAATTACTGGCAACAGACTACTAGGACAAAAACTATTGGCAAAAACGTTCCACTTTACTGGTTTGCGAGGTGCTGTCAGGCTCCATCTTTATTTATAACCTTTTTATTTAGCATTATTGCCAATAGACTAGCTTTTTCGATGTATTCTTTTAACCAGGCTTGCCAGGGGCTCGGGAGGCCTAAACTTGGTAATCTCAGGGGTTTGGCAGTAGTTTGTGATGTGACCAGCAATGCAACTAAACTAACGATGCAATTATGCAGCCATGCAGCCAGAAAATAGTAATACGTACAGCGTTATTGTGCAGGTATTCAATTCTAAGGGTATCGCCAGTCTGCAGTCAGCACTTAGTATAGTTCACATTAAAATGCATCGTCAAAAGTGGTATAGCCTGATTTTCTGTTACCATCCTCCCCACTGTTTTTGTGCAAGCCATTTGTATCTTGCCAGTAGTTTTGTTGCTAGTAGTTCGCTGAGCCGTTCAGGGCTAAGGGATACGAGTTCAGCCACAGTAGATCAAGTATTGATCCAAGTGGGCACCGCTTAACGACAAACGACTTCAACCGAGGTCGCGTCGTGTAGTCGTTCACAATCTTTCCACAGTCACTGGAATCTTTGGACGCAAACTCTAACCTCCCGTCAGCCCACCGCTAGCTTGGCTCGGTGTCAGCTGTCTGGTGTGCGGTGCCCAAGGCCATATCAGGCTAGGCACAGGAACTCCCGTTTCGCTGTTCCGGCCTCCCCGGATCGTTGACTCGCCGACAGCTCAGGGCCTCAACGTCCTATACAGGCTTTGTCGCTTTGCTGATTGCTTAACACCTGGAAAGGAGCAGTGTTCAAGTGTGCTTGGCCACCGCAAGTCCGCACCAGCGACCACATGGTCAAAAGTCTCATTTGTGGGATGTCTCGCTTGTGGGCCATGTCAAAACTACGGTTCATATAACATCGCCCTCCAGGCTGACTGAGCTGTCCAATGGGCAGTGACACAAGGGAGGTGCGCATCTTGGCCATGATCCAGGCTTTCAGTGGTCATTCTCATCCGTGGTATGCGGCGCACATCCGGAAAGATAATTGGTGGAACATCTTCGTCCGTGGCGTGTGGTCAATGGTGGATATGTAGTAGCCTTAGATGTGGAGGCTCTGCCGGAGGAGAGTACCGCTTTCGATTTATTGCCGAGATTTAAGCTATGCCAAGTTCTGACTATATGGCAGCTGTGTGTGTGATCAAGGTTACCGAGCATCTGGGTCGCTTATCGCCATCTGCATCAGGGTTACCGCCGAGAACCCCGACGAGAACCTAGCTGAGCTGTATACGGCAGCGCAACGCGAATAGCTTCGTTGGCTAGGGGGTTCCGAATTTCAACGCAAGGCCAGCCACAATGGAGCCGACACGCAGGAGCCAGCGTGAAAGTGCATCGGCCACATCGGAGATCTCTCAGTTTCTTGGAACCTATAAGCTTGGCCATGCCTGCCGTGCCGACTCCCTGATCCCGTTGTCCCAGTCAAGCATCAGAAGAGTCCTGCTGCGACGTCGCATCCGGTCAGCATCATGCGGTCGCTGTTTCTTTACGGCATTCTGCCTGCCTTGGCGGTAGCACAACAAGGTGAGCCATCCGTCCTGCGACGGCGATGTGGCCGCGTTCCAGTGTCATTGCTCTCGGCCGTCTCCTCCGCACCAGTCACCCTCTCCACATTCCTTAGCTCCTCGGCCTCTAGCCACATAACGTTCCCTACCACTTCCATTGAAGCATCTTCTTCGCCCTCTTCGTTTTCGCTGGACTCTTCAACGGATATCTCCACTTCTAGAGCGAGTTCAGTCTCGGTACAACCGTCTCTCGATCTCGAACTGAGCTCCAGTCACTCTTCGACTACTCCAGCACTGAGTTATGGACCCAGCTCGACTTCAACTTCTCAAGTTGCAACCACCTTCACTGCTTCATATGACAGTGAATTTGGTCTGGAAGCATTCGTCTTGTCCACATCAGAGCCTGTCTCATTCGCAACATCAGGAACAGTCTTTATAGCATCTGAATCCATTTCATCTACAGCTCTTTCTTTCACAGCGGCTGGATCTGGTTCCCCGGCAACACCTACTCCGACGAGCAATCTTGCATTTTCTGATTTGATATCCACATCCTCTTTGTCAACATCGCTGACGTCTGTCGTTACCCCTATAGGTTCGACTTCGTCCACAGCAACCTATACCGATAGCTCAGCAGCGGCTTCTACGGTGCTCGGTACCTCGTCCACATCTACTTCCACGGGTAGGTCGCAATCGGATGCCAATGTACACTCTACTAATAAAATTAGGCTCGTCTTCAGCTGTCACAGTTACGCCTGGTGGGAACATAGCATCGGCCATTGCTTTTGCTCAGAGCAATGGCGTGCCCACAGTGACCATCAAAGCCGGCACTTATAGTGAAGCCGTTACTGTTTCTGCGACCGCGGCTGTCACTATTATTGGAGAGACGGCTAGCCTCAAGGCTCGTGATAATACTGCTGTCAGTGACTACACGCAGAATCTCGTCACCATCGCAAACGACGCAGCTGCCCCTTTGACGCTGTCGTCAACTGCCATCAAAGGTGTCACGTTTAGAAACATCAACTTCAGCAACACCAACTCATTGTCAGCGCTTGGCGCAGTATCGCTCAAAGGATCACAGCTTGCATTTTACGGATGCCAATTCGTTGCCGCAGGCCAGGTTTGCATCCAAGGTGGCATATCTTCGGGCTTGATTGCAGATTCCTACATTGAGGCTGCCGACAAGATCATCTACCAATATCCCTCTCTGTATATCTACAGCTCAACGATCACGGCTACCGCCAAGAGTGCCAACATACTCTATACGCAAGGAGCCAACTATGGGACGACACTCTACAACTCTACCGTAGTTCTCGACTCCTGCAACGTGGCTCAGAAGAGCGGCTTAACCAACACATTCGTTTACCTGTTCACTGCCAACAACAATGGTTCGGTCGCCCTCTACAGAAACACCACAATCGGCAGCTTCGTCGCTGCCAGTGGTGCACATGTTGACTCCAAGACCCAGTCACCCTTGAATACCTACCTTGAGTACCTCACCACTGGTGCGGGCAGCTACTCGCAAAACGTGGCCGCTCGTTCTCCATACGTGTCCCTCGCGACTTCTGGTTCTCAGCTCGGACCTTATGAAATCCCTGCGTTCTTTGCTAATGCAAACCCGACGGTTGCCACCACTCAGACTTCATGGATGGACCAGGGCGTCTTGGGCAGGATCTTGGCTGGCGTGTCGGAGCAGGATTCGAGAGGTTCTTCCCAGTCGTCCAGCTCATCGTCATCGAGCACGTCCAGCACGTTCTCGTCCAACACCGCCTCCTCCAATGTGGCCACGTCTAGCACTGCCTCCGCCTCGTCCTTCGGCACGGTCTCTAGCACGGTTTCCAGCACAGTATCGAGCGGTATTTCGTCTTCGAGCGCCAGTCAAATCACTGTGTCGTCTTCCAGCAGCTCTGCGTCTGAAAGCTCCACGCCTACCTCCAGCGATTTCATATCCTCAGTGACCACATCCTCAGTGACCACATCCTCAGTGACCACATCCTCCGCGAACACATCCTCCGCGAGCACAGGAGGGTGCGTGCTGCCAACATCGGTCCCCTCGACTGCTAAGGTGGTTGGTCCTGTAGGCTCCTGCGCAACTTTCAACAACATATCCGCAGCCGTGGCTGCCCTGCCTTCCGACAACACCGCTCAGTACGTCTACATCCTCGGTGGTACATATACTGAGCAGATCACCATCTCGCGTGTCGGAGCTACCGTCTTCCGTGGCGAGACTGACGATACCCTTTCATACGGCTCCAACACCGTCACGATTCAGTCATCCTCCGGCGTTGCGTCCAATTCGGGTCTCTCGGCCAGCACGTCGCCATTCCAGGCCTCCCAGTACTACACGAGCAAGATGTCGTTTTACAACATCAACTTTGCCAACACGTACACACCACAAACCAACTATATCGCTGCGGCCTTTGTTGGCAAAGCCCTGAAGACGGGCTTCTATGGATGTAGTTTCAAGTCCAGCCAAGGCACGCTCCTGCTCAACTACGGCGCCTTTTATTTTGCCAACTCGTATATCGAAGGCACCACTGACTTTATCTGGGGTCAAGGCGGCGCGGTAAGTAATCCCCCTGCATAGTGCCGTCGAGTTATTGCTAACGAGTTCCAGTATTTTTACAACTCTAAAATCGTCACATCCGGCGTTACCAGTGGCCAGAACATCGCTGCTCAGAGTTACCAAGCATCATACGGCCCGTCCATTCAGGTATTCGACACCTGTGCAATTATTCCAGCTAGCAGCAGCGTTGCTAAGGGTTCAACTTACCTTGGAAGGGACTACTCAACATCGTCGCGTGTCTATTACATCAACTCTTACCTTGATGCGCACATTGCCTCGGCAGGCTGGAGAGTAGCTGGTTCCTCCGTCAACGTAACCTTTATCGAGGCAAACAACACGGGACCGGGTGCTGCCACGAGCTCGCGCATTTCTAATGCTCAGATCCAGTCAGACACAACATCCTACACGGTGGCCTCCCTCTTGGGCGATTCCAGCTGGCTCGATACTTCGGCTATTGCGCCGTTCGCTGGGTTCCCAGACTCAGTCTATAGTGCGACTGTAGTTTCCTCGTCGTCGTCATCCTCCTCCGTCTCATCTTCCACATCTGTGTCGCCCACCAGCTCAACGGCAAGTCTCTCAGCCACGGCTACGACTGTCAGCGATACTGCATCCTCTACCACTGCGACGTTGACTTACACTGTGGCGCCTACTCCCACTGGATCCCAATTTGGCAGTGTCATGTCGGCTGTCGCTGCGATTCCCGCCGATGGCAAAGCTCACGAAGTTTACATCCTTGCTGGTACCTACACAGAGCAGATCTGGGTCAACAGGACGGGAGTAGGCAAAGTCACACTAAGAGGTGAAACACAGAACCCCAGCGACTACACTGGCAACCTTGTGACCCTTCAATTCAACTACGGGGTCTCGACGAGCGGCACTGTTTCCAACGAGAACACCCCAGTCCTCAACTGGAAGCGAACTGATGGTTCTGGCCTCGCCCTCTACAACATTGACTTTGTCAACACGTATCCGCAGACGCCCAGCACTGCAGCATTGGCAGCTGACTTCTATGGCTCGAACATGGCCGCTTACGGATGTTCATTCAAGGGATACCAGGACACGTTGCTCGCCAATCAAGGTGTTCAAGTCTTCAGCAACTGCTACATTGAAGGAAGCGTCGACTTCATTTGGGGCTACTCAAAGGCTTACTTTCATCAATGCTACATCGCGTCAAACACCGCGGGAGCATACATCACGGCGCAGAATCGACCGAACTCAGCCTGGGCTGGTGGCTACATCTTCGACTCATGCTATGTGACCTACACGAGCTCGTACACCGCGGGCAAGACATCTGTAGCTGCCACCACCTACCTTGGCCGCCCATGGTCGCAGTACGCTGTCGTAGTGTACATGAACTCGTATCTTGACAAGCACATCTCCCCCGCCGGATGGAGTGTGTGGCAGACAAGTAATCCCCAGACAGCAAATGTCATGTTCGGCGAGTATAACAACTCGGGCCCAGGCGCTTGGGGAACATCACGTGCCGAGTTTGCCACAAATCTTACAGACTCTCAAGCTACTCTCTACACCTTGGACGCGTTCATCGGTAACACGGCTTTCATCGACTGGACGGCGTACAACTACTCGCCGAGCTTCTCACTAGGCTCAACGCCAACGACCACTGCTTCGGCAACGTCGTCTGCTGTGACGGCGAGTGCCACAGCCTCTGCCACCTGGGCGCACCCTACCAGTGGTACCATCCCTCCCATCGGTGCTGTCCTGGTTTCTGTGGGTGGCACTCAGGCCGGCTCCTTTAGCAATTTGACCGATGCTCTGGCCAGCTTGCCTGATGACAGCAGCACTCAGATCATTTTCGTATACCCCGGCACATACTCCGAGCAGGTTCCCACAGTCGACCGTGCCGGTCCTGTCATGATTATTGGATACACTACTGGCAACCCCGGTCAGGCCTACGCCGACAACACCGTCACTATTACCCACGCTCGCGGACTCTCTGTCAGCCCTGTTCCCACGGGCCACTCCGATGCCGAGACGGCGACCTTTGCCACTGCCGGTACCAAAATCTCCCTGTACAACATCAATATTGAGAACTCTGACAACCTCGATGGGTCGCTGTCAAGCTATGTCACCCTTGCTGGCAGCATCTATGGCCAGCATATTGGATTCTATGCCTGTTCATTCGTCGGCTGGCAAGACACTCTGCTCACCGGAAACAAAGCCGGATATCAGTACTACGAAAGCTCCTATATTGACGGCGCCATTGATTTCATCTGGGGCTACTCCAAGGCGGTAAGTATATTCTTTTCGGTCGAAGAAGATCGAGCTAACATCTCTGTAGTACTTCAAAGGATGCACGATTGGTGCCAAGAGAGCCGGCTCCGCTGTGACAGCTCACAGCCGAGCCTCGTTGACTGCTGTCGGAGGCTATATCTTCGACCAGTGCCTCTTTACCGCCGCCAAGACCGCCACCGTAGACTTGACCGCTTCAGTCTATCTCGGGCGGCCATACAGTGCTTATGCCCTCGTGGTTGTCAAGAACAGTTATCTGGATGATATCATCGCCCCATCGGGCTGGAAGGTATGGAGTACATCTAACCCGCAGACTGACTACATCACCTTTGCCGAGTACAACAACACTGGCCCTGGTAACTGGGAGAATAACGCCGCCGCCAGAGTCGCTTGGCAGAAATGTACTCTGCTCACCAGTGACACTTACTCGCTGGCCAGCGTTATGGATAGCACAGATTGGATCGACATGACGTACTGGGACAGCATCGCGACACCGTCGCCTGCCGTAAAAACTACAGATCCAGTGACGGTTGGCACGACAGATTATGACGGCACAACGCCCCCAGCTGGCGCTTACATTGTTTCCAAGACCGCCATTGAGGGTGTGACGACGTATGATACCATCCAAGGTGCCCTGGATGTCCTCCCAACTTCAAGCAAAATCACTCCCACTGTATTCATCTACCCAGGTGTCTACTCGGAACAGCTTGTTCTGAACAAGTCCGGCACCACCATCTTCATTGGTTACAGCCAGAGTCCGAAGGACTACAGCCAGAACAAGGTCACCATCTCGTTCAATAAGGGCATCAACACGCAATCAGACGCGTCCAACTCGGACTCTGCCACTGTGTATGCCACCGGTAATTATTTCCAGGCGGTCAACATCAACTTTGCCAACACTTTTGGCACGACCGATGAGTAAGTACCAGACGCCCTAACCTTATTCTCATACTAATAAGCAAAAAGTTACGCCTCGCTCGGTTTCGCCGTCAAGAGCAGCAAGTTTGCTGGACTTTACGGCTGCCAGGTCTATGGTAACCAAGATGCACTCCTCGCTAACGGCAATTTATTCGCATCGAACTCTTACATTGAGGGCAACATTGACATGATCTGGGGATCTGGCGCAGGATACTTCTTGAATTCGACAATCGCGCCCAACGAAGACAAAATAGCTTTGACAGCCAGCAAGAGAACAACCAACACCACCGCTGCCGGTTTCGTGTTCGACCAGTGTAGAGTAACCCCCGCACAAGGCGCAACCTTCAGCCAGGTCTCGCTCGGTCGTCCCTGGAACGCCTTTGCCAGAGTTGCATGGATTGGCAGCTATCTTGACTCGTGTATCGAATCAACTGGTTGGGATGTTTGGACCAAGAGCGACCCTCGCACTGACGGCGTCACCTTCGGAGAGTATGGCAACTATGGTCCCGGAGCATCCACAAGTGGACGCGCCACTTTCGCCATTGAGCTTAGCGATGCTCAGGCTGCCGAGTTCGAAGTTGCGAACTTTTTCACAACAACATCTTGGATCAATGAGACTTTTGTCTACACGTCGCCCTTTACAGCTGCCAACTTGACTGTGCCAAGCTCCTCTGCCACCTTTTCTACGATCTCCAAGACTTTATCCACGTCGTCTACACCCCTGTCCACGTCGACAATCACCACCACTATTCCCAGCACGATCAAGACGACCATCTTGACTACCACTACTGGGTCAACTGTCCTCGTCACCGCCACAAACACGTTCACACTAGACGTGGGTGCAACTGTCACGCCTGCACCAACGACTAAGACTGTGACTGTCAAGGCTACATCTACCAACACGAACACAGTTACAGAGGCGAACGAGGTCGTTACTGTCAAGATGACTACCATCATTGATGTCGGAACTACCGTCACACCGGCCACAAGTACTAAGACAGTCCAAACTACGGCTACCGAGGTTCAGAGTCAGCTGGTCACCGTGACTGGTAAGCCCACCACGGTCAAGTCTAGTACTACCGTTACGAGCATCGCTACTTCGACCCCGAAGGCATCAACAACGACGTTGAGCCAGGGACAAGTTGTCACTGTCACCTCGACGGTCACTCCAGGCGCTGCCAAGGTGACAAGCACCACCACCGTCACGATTAACCCGGGTGATACGAAGACAACAACACTCAAAGCTACAACATCAACTCTCGTGATCACTACCACTTCAACAAAGACTGCCAAAGCCACGACCACACTGACTTGCATACCCGCCGCCCAGAAGGCTAAGCGTGGTGTTGCTTTCGGCACAACCGACGCAGCCCTAGTCTTTCCCAGGGCTACGGCTGCAGGCGCACCAGTCACTACAGTCACCGTGATTTCATTCTTCACCAGTGCCGCAACGAAGACCGCCACCGTTCCTGGTGTCACTTCGACCATCATCGTGGACACCACCAAGACGACGGGTAAGACGAGCACACTAAAGCCTGAGACAGTCGCGGAGACCACCACTGCCTTTGCAGTCAAGTCTGCCACAGTGACATTGCCCGGCTCGACCTCTACAGTTACAGTTGTCAGTACCAAGGAGACGGGAAAGACTACGACTCTAGCTGCAAGCGTCACGACCGTTGCCACCACGGTCTTCGTGACCCGGACATCATCGTTGACAACCACTCTTCCTGGATCGACCATCACTGACGTCGAGACGGCAACCAAGAAGTCGACCATTACGCTGGAGGCCTCGACCATCACCGTTACCCAGAGCAGGGACACGACTGTCAAGACTACCGTCACTTTGGCAACACCGACATCGACCGTTTTGAAGACGACCACGTTGTCGCTGACGCCTAGCGTGACCGTGACGGTGCAAAACACGTCGACCAAGACCAAGACCAGCACAGTTGTCACGACAGTCACGACCACGACGACCAAGACGAAGAACGGTGCGCCGGCATGTACAGCGGCTTGATCGAAAAGAGTGACAGACGACAGGTTCATGCCCTTGTCAGGATAGACATAAATATCGCAAATTCACCTTGAATCTTAATTTAGAAGCAATTGTAATATGACCTATTTTTGTTCTTCAAAGGTTGCCCTACATGGCTAGAACCTTTTGGTATCGCACGCCGAAAATACCCTGAAGCAGCCTTATATGACATTATTGACTATATACCTAGGTTAGGACGTAACGTGTGCAGTGTGGTGAAGGATAATCAAGCTAAAAATATACCGTAAGGCTGATGCGCAGTACTTAGCAAAGACCCCCGAATAAAGCGCCAATTCTTCTAGGAAATCCCATGAAACGATGACTGCCAACTTTCGTAGGTTACAGACAGTCTTCCCACTTCACCCAAGCCCGCCGGGGGTGGGGTGGGAAGAGGGTGGGGTTTAGCGCATCGGGTTCGAGCGGGTCACAATCCGCATTTCGTTCAAGCAGCTCGGTCATAAATATGGTTTGGGCCTTTAGACTTGATTTGATTGGTTTCACTGCTGGCCAGAAGAAGCAGGCCTCTTATTGGCTGTGCCGTGTTTTGAGAACTAGCGCCTGAGGCGATTTACCAAGCTAGAAGTCAGCAACCAGTGGGTGGCTCACAAAATGATCGGAAAACAGAGTCCATATGCAATAACAAAGACATAACACGGCACAACCAATGGGAAGGCCAAACTTGTGCTCTGACCGACCATCCGACAAAGTCGAAGGCACCAATGCGCCTATGCACCCAAACGTCCTACAGCACATGCGCCACACCCAAGTCAAACGAAGTCGATTACTCAGGACTTGTGGACTGCAGGAAGTCGGTCGCGGAATTGCAGCAGCGTATTGCTAATCTATACCGACTGGAGAATGCTGACAAGCAATGTCGATCTCGTTCCTCATATTCTTCTTGATAGTCAGTCGTCCATACAACTAGTCGTGATTCTAGCGAGGCCCACTCATGAACCGTCGCGCCCCCTTGGCTGTACGGCTCACGACATGCTCTGCAGATTCCGTATCGTTACTCCACAATTTGAGAGCTGTCTGAAGAACCTACCGATACTTAATTAGATCCCCGAAATCGAAGAAGGCGCAGCAAGCCAGGCCTTCTCCAGCCTGGATCATGTTCCTCGGGAAGATGCATGCAACAAGAGAGGGCTAGTCAAGATCGGATCACATCCAAGGCGATTTTGTTTCGAAACTATGGTCGTGATAATATTGTTATAAATAAGACCCGTTGATTTACTTCTATCCTCTCTCACCTGGTGCACTTCGACAACTAACAGACACTTGTTTCGAGTCCCCTATTCGATTCAGGCAATATCATTGATTAGATAGACAAGCTCTGCAAACGCTAGGTGGGCCATCAAGCTCGAAACTCAGGATACTCCAAAACACATCACTCGACGACCATCCGCAACTTTGACGGTCTTTCAAGATGGAGTCAAATCATTACAAGTCTATCGATTTGGATGAACCATCAACCAAAGATATCGCCAAAAGAGTGGCATCATCCAATCCACTCCAGTGGCGCAAGCGAACGTGGGCGGGCATTTCTGTCGCCATCATTGTCGCCGTAGTCATCGGAGTCGCCGTTGGCGTGTCCGTCACCAAGGCTAATCGGTACCCCGACTACAGTGCGCTCAGCTACACGCTTGCAAATACCTGTAAGTACGATGAACTTTGGTGAACTCCTTTAAATTCGTTCAATAACCAATGTGCCCTTCTAGATTCAGGGACGGATTTCTTCGACAATTTTGATTACTTTGAAGGATATGATCCATCCTCAGGCTTCGTCCACTATGTACCAAAAGAGACGGCCGAGTCACTTGTAATTATCTATGAAGCATTTACCCTTATACACAAGAGCTGACCGTGTTTTTTTCCAGAACCTTACATACGCATCGGACACCTCGGCTGTCCTAAAGGTAGATACGTCAGTTGGCAATACATCCGACCTCGATGCGTCAACGGGCCGATTCTCTGTTCGTATCTCGTCAAAGACACAGTATGACAAGGGCCTCTTTATCTTCGACGTCAAGCATACGCCCTACGGTTGTGGGACGTGGCCGGCTTTATGGCTCAGTGATACGAGCAATTGGCCCACGAACGGCGAGATCGACGTCATGGAGGCCGTCAATCTCACGACAAGCGGCAATCAGATGACTCTACACACGAGCAGCGACTGCAACATGGACGCAAAGCGGAAGATGTCGGGCGCATCCACCCAGACCGACTGTGATCACTCCGTCAACTCCAATGCAGGGTGTGGTGTACTCGGCTCCGCATCGAGCTACGGCACTGGCTTCAATAAGCAGGGCGGCGGCATTATGGCCATGGAGTGGCGCAGCGAGGGTATCCGCATGTGGCAGTTCGCGCGGGATAGCATACCGAACGACATAACGAAAAAGAGCCCCGATCCCAGTACCTGGGGGACGGCAGCCGCCGATTTTCCCAACACGGACTGTTCCATCTCGAGTCATTTCAAGAACCAGAGCATCATTGCCAATATTGATCTTTGCGGCGACTGGGCCGGTAATGTCTACGAGAGCAGCGGTTGCCCCGGCGATTGCACCACTTATGTTGCCAACTACCCACAGGCCTTTACCAATGCATTCTGGGAGTTTGGTAGCTTTCAAATCTACAAAGCTTCCTGAGTGTGTGTTTTATTTTCTTCGTATCTGTTTATAGAAAGCTACTTTGATGAACTGGTGGATAGAGAGCAAATCAAAAATGGTAGCTTGTCATGATGATCGAGTTCCCAACTGTGATATGACTCACGATATAATCCGCCAGGCCTTTTGACGCTGCTCGATACCGTGTCTGTCTTGCTCGACCATTATCGCGACACGAGACTTGATCAACCTTGCCGGTTGACAAGATACATGCTGGGGGACAACATCGAATACTATACGTATCAGCTAGAGACCACTGCGATACTCGAAGACGTCTCAGGCACGAACATGAGGATATTCTGGCGGATTTGAACTCTACACCATCTCCGTCGCGAAACGAAGGAATGAGTTGGTAGCCTTAATGCACGGGGGATTGAGTGACGCAAGCGACCTTGCAAAGCACAAGATATCTCCCCGCTGCGGCCCTTTGATCGACCATCCATATTTGCTGCGTGCCGTTATGGAAGCTTCAAAGATCTCAGCCGGCTCGTGCGTATCCCAAAAGCCCTCTCTCCGGTTCAATGTTTTGAGCGCTACAACAACTCTACGTAAGAGATCCACATCTCCTGTAAAACATCCAACAAACACGAGTGACGGCGTCAAGTTCATGTCAAACTTGAAGGAAGCTTGCGGCGGTGATGGTGAGAGTTGGTTGTATAATTCCACGTCTGCAAGTATGGCATCCAAATCTGATGGCTTGATTTCGGCGTTCCAGTCAGCCGACCAAGACTCCTCGTCCGCTAGGGCGAGCCAAATCTTCTGATCTAAGCGAGTTTTCAAAGCATCGCATATCTCTCCCGCTGGAGCAGACTGAAGGAGTAGATGATCCATGAAAGCGTCGAACCGCGCACTCCAGTGGAAGAACCGCTGGTATATCGAGCAGTACGCAGTCTTTCTTCTAATGCGTGTTTCCGGCGGCGTCGGTGTAGAATCAACGGGAAAGCAGAATTGTCTCCAGGTTATATCATGGAAAACTGTGATCTCATGCAGCTCTTGTCGGGCTTCCCCCAAGCTGGAAAAGGGGGTGACTTGGCTGTCAGCTGCAGCCAAGGTATTCGGGACGCGACACCCCGCGATATGTTGCAGAGGGACGATCTCCTCGTCGGAAATGATTGAGCAGGCGGTGCCGAGAGAGGAAAACAGAATGGCAAGGTCATCCATGCCACCATCGTGAAAACCTTCGTGGGTGTCGGTGTGTACGAAATGCCATTCAGATCTACTGTTTATCGGGAAGACATTCTGCGTCGATTTGGAGTATGAGTCATTCTCGGAAAGCATGGACGCGAGCACACGCGACCCTGCTCTTAGGTGACGTATGGACTCTGTGTATTGCCCTCTGAGATTCTCAATGCAGACAAAGAGGAGACAGCAAGTCAAGCCAGCTCGCAGATTCTCTGCTGTAGATATAGACATGAGTGGCAGCATGTGACGTATAGCAAGGTTATAGTGATTAAGAATAAATCGTTCGTTGCTCCGATCAGGTGTAGGCGTTTCAAGGGCTCGAGAAAGAAAATCACGATGTGCTGCGCCGAGAGCAATAATTGCGTGCCGGATGACACTATTGTGCAGACCTACGAGGGGTAAACGGCTGTTCCAAAAGTTTTCTTTGAGCGCCCAGTCTCCCCATTCATGGACGGTATATCGCAACGCATGATGAAAGTATAGGCGCTCAAGGTATGTCAGGTCCGGCAATTGGTCTACAAGAGTAGGAATTGATAGGCTGGTCGAAACTTGAAAAGCATCTTGCTGTTTCCAATTGTTGCGCGGTCCGTGGACCCACGTTGATGGGAGGCTATAGCCGTCGCACTTTACACGGTCTTTGCGGCATCGGTTGCATTCTGGTCTCGCCTCATCACACTTGAGGTGCCGAACTCTGAATCATGGCCAAACGTGTTAGAATAATCAAAATGAAGGTAATTGGAGACCTACTTGCTGTGTACTGTCAGTACTGAGCAACCAGCTGTATAGAACTTCAACAAGCTAGGGAGACGTGCTGGGATGGGAACATGCGCAACTGACCAACTTTTACATCCAGTTTTCGCTTTTGGAACTCTAGCGCGACTTCGTCTTGGCTTCTGGGGCTGCATCTCTTGTATCAAGGTTATGTTGGTAAGCTCACAAATCGGAATGCTGCAATGAAGTAGAAGGCGCGGAAGGGTGGCAGCACTTTTTCCGATGACGGCAAAGACGAATTTTGATGTCGTGAAGGACACTAATCGCGGGGCTGTGCACTTTGTACGAGACTGCCTAAAAGAACGCGGCGGGCGGTGCTGGAACTAGCCAACCAAAGTCAGATCTAGGTCCGTTGTTGCTCACTTGAGCAATAGGAGGTGAAGCCAAGTCTAGAGCCTCAACTCACACGCTTATTGAATTGAATTGACCACGGATGATCATCAGCCAGTATACTGTGTAGACCGATGAACAATGAGTCTGGCCCCTATCAAGTATCTGACAAGCCTCTCTTCAGCGTGGGGCAAGTCACCTGTCTAGTCGGGAATTGCACAAATTGCACACGCACAAGCCAATCTCGACGGAGTCCGACCTTATGCACGACTAAAACTCACCCATCTGACCGTGGCAGCAATTGAATTATTTTGGCCCTGGCATTAGCGGTGGATTGCTAGTAGATGTCATTGCGATAGCTGGAATCAAGCCTTTTTTCATGGTACAATTAAGCAAAATTAAGCCTTTTACGGGATGCGCAATAAGAGGCCTAGCCTCCACCAATGCCGGTCCCTCCCTCCTGTCTAAGCCACCACGCGACGCGACCCAGAAGAAAGATGCTCCACAAGGGTCAGGCATAGATCGAGTGCTGGAACAAAGTCCTACGCCCCACCCCCATGCGCTCTGCAATAATGTCATTGTGCCTCAATCTCAACTAATGTCGTGGATTTTAGGCACACCATATTTGCTCCCTGCACTATGTATTACTACAAGTTCGAGGGTTGATTTCAACCCGCAATCTGGCAAGGAAGCGAATGATTGGTCCTGCCGTAAAACAAAACTGTTTGCACCAGACTAGTCGTCGATTACATGACGCAGGCCTCAGGTTTCCAATGCCATGTACATACTTATTGAGTTAGGAAAAGAAGAAAGCAAAATGACACCCTGGAAATAATAACTTATCACGCAGTCGATCATGTTTCCGTATAAATTTTCTGTTCGATGAGGCTTTCTGTGTTTCTTTTCTTGTCAATGCACTATTTCATTCCCTCTCGCCATGTATACGTTCCTCATAGTATGCGTGCTTTGTGAGGCAATAGCTGCACCAATTGCTTCTAATCAGGATGCCTTTCATGGAATTACCGCAGCGTGGCACACAACGGAGCGGTCTAGCTCAAAGCACTTCTCTGAACATGGACTTCAACCTTTTTTACTCGACGAAAACTTGAACAGCCCATACCTCCCTTCAATCGACGAAGATCCCACGAAGGTGTTAAAGGTGCAAAGGCCTTTGCCAACAAGCTACCTCCTTTCCTTGGCGGAGACCTCTGAAAGTCGGGATGGAGAAACAGAGACATCTTATCTTGTTTCCAGTCCCGAGAACATCGGGGCTTTGAAGGAAGAGATCACCCTTCCCGATCCTCATCAAACTCCCATTTCTCGGCCCACGATGGCCGAAGAAAGACCTCAAAGCAATTTGTTCTACAGCCTGGACAATAACAACCATTGCCATGACATGAAACAACTCTTTAATGTCACTTTTTCCTACACGGCTCTGGTACTCATTTTATTCTTGGCATTTTACCAAGTCTGGGGACGCTTTGTATCCCGCAAGCGCATGTACGAATGTGAGTATCTCACCAGCGATGACCGCTTCTAACTAACAATTATGTAGGGAAACTTGGTGCATAGCCTGTAATATTTATGTACTTCTTAGCAAGGTGGCGCTTACACAATTTTAAGAGCTGAAAGGTCATAATGAGATCATTGTTCATGGGTCCATCTTTATGAGCTCTTGCCGCTGGAGGCGATTTGAACCTCGGTTCCTCCGGAGGATAGTTCTGTTTGACGACAATGATGGCTGATCCCGATCGTCAAAAATTGGATCCGAGTTTTCATTGCAATCGTCCTTCTGATGGGATGAGGCACAGAGATTCCAGGACATATTCTAATGGATTGATCATCAGCTCAGATCATACTACTCGCCAGGTAGACGCTACGGATCCCAAGTCTGTTGTACGTGGCTTAGTTGACCACTCAGATCATTTCGCTGACACAAGGAGCCATATGTATTACAGGCTACAGTTTCATGATGTGTATTACGTTAGGCATCTAATCCAGTAGGAGTGCAAACATGATATCAGGTCATGAAGAAACAAGTAAATCTATCCATCAGGATCTGGAATCAGGAGAAATGAAGGATAAAATCCTCGTTGAGACATAAAGTTTATTGGGTAATCGAACGCTTCTTGCGTTAGCTCAGATGTTTGTATGATTTGATGGAACACGGAATTACTGAATGACTAATTTACAAGACTTTATTCAACACCAGATAAACTATTTAAAGGCAACTCAGTCCCCGCGACGAAGAATAAATCACCATACTCATTCCATCAACACAATAACACGCAACTTCCTGAGTCTAACACCTTCCAAAGCAATATGCGATCCACTACCTTTCTGACTTTGAGCTTTGCTCCCATGGTCGCCTTGGCCGAAACCGGTCCATGGTTCAATTACTGTGGTTCCAATTCACTGGACAATGCTGCCCTGGTAGCATCGTGCTCTGGTGGGCAGACCAGCATTGATTTGAATCAAGGAATTGGCAACTCCAACGGCCAACTCGTTTGGCAGTAAGTAACATCCAACTCGATACCATCTCTTTTGCCAATTTCATACCCTGCTTCTGAACAAAGTGTGAATGCTAACCATAGTCTCCGCTTACAGGGCAAATGGCGGCTACTTTGGCAGCTGCGCCAAAAATGGCGGGAATTGCGATCTGCAGTTTGACATTCTCATTTGCGACTGTAAAAACACTTCAGGAGACAACAAACAATCAAGTCTTTCCCTAAGTAGGTCATCCCGTCTCGAAATTGGGGCGTTTACAAATTCTAATATTGTCCACTCCAGGTGAGCACTTGGACTACAACACGGACACAAACACCTTGTCCTTCACCGGACTCTAGTGCCAAGCCCCAAGCAGCGGTATCGCCAACTCGAAGCATCTCGGAACACGTGGGACGATAGTCAGGTCTACCTGTTCAATCTGATTGGTGTCTTTTTATGGCACAAGAACGAGTATGAGATAGTCAAGAGCTCTAGATATACTGCGCCACTAAGCCCTCCGTCCACTTCTTTTCTTTCCACTCAATTACGATAGCTATGTATTGCACCCACAGTTAGAAGAAGGATCGCCTTCGTTACGGTCGTTAGTTTTATAGTCTAGCTTCGTTCATACACTCGTTCACATATATTTTCCATGATCTCCTCACCGTCGCGTGTCTGCTGTGTATTGAGTTACTCTGATGCTGTAGAGCCCAGTGGCAGTAAGATACAGTTAGGAAAATGCAGCCATGAGTGCCATGTTTCTGTTAGCACGTTCTGCCACCGATGGGCTCAGTCCGGTAGGCTCGGGCAGCGCAGCAATTAAAGCACCCTGCTGACTAGCAGCCAAGGCTATGATGTGATCCTCACGCTGTTATATTGCAGCTGTAAGAACACTCGGAGCTTCACGGCTTATCAGCTTTCACAACTGCAATCACCGATTGGAACGTGTAAAGTACTGCCTTGAATATCGTGCCCATTCCTACGAGACGAGACACTCAGAATAAAGGGTAATCGCAATCATCAGCAACCCATATTGGAACTCAAAAGAATGATAGAGAGTGGTGGGCACGGGTATATTGAAGAAACAGCTGAAGCCTACCGTTGGAACCACTTGTACCGGGTCCCAACGGTCCTTATATACGAATATAGATGAATATGGGTGACCCCCACGTATAACCCCGCGCTCATTCATGCAGTGATCTAACAACACATCAAATGATACCGATTGCAACAAGTTAAGATGGCTTTCAGTTTAACCTCAATGGTGGTTTTCTTTAATGGCAAATACATGAATGTAGCTCTGTTGCCCCTAAAGAAGAACTTCTCCCTTTGACTCATGAACAATCAAGTTGAACTCAGGCTGGAATTCGTTGTAAAAGTTATCCTGCGTGGCTTTGGTCAGTATGAACACAAGGAGAGCGGCTTGTAGTCTGATTTACTGGCGATTGCATTGACCTGGCAGTATATTTGGCCATGTCGTCCGGAATGATCTTCTTTTCGAGTCCATTTGCAGCCGCAGCTTCGGCCATGAGTTGCCCACGAGCGGACTGGTCCAGGCAATAGAATAGGAATGCGGCTTCATCAACAGTAGTCCCGCATGTGATGAGTCTAGTCAAAAATGAGCATTCCGACTCGACATAATTAATAAGACCAATCATTGGCTGTGCTTACCCGTGGTTCATCAAGATGCACGCCGTATTTGTATTGCCAAGTGACTGTGCAATGGCACGACCTTCATCTTGCGCCAATGCAATGCCTCCATGTTCATCATATACACCAACTATACCGTAGAGATTGCAAGCATCTATAATATGTCAGTCATCAATCAATGGATGAAAGAAAGTCATGCAGGAATGCCTTACCCTGGGTAAGCATTTCGATAGGTTTCCCGAAGGCGGCCCATGCCTTTCCAGCAATACTATGAGCGTGGGCCACTGCGACGACATCAGGACGAGCTTTGTGGACCTCGGAATGGATCATAAATCCGGCCTCGTTGATCATTGCTTGGTTTCCACCTGGCACTACGTAGCCTTCAGCATCTACCAGAACCATGTCGGATGCCTTGAGCTGATTGAAGTGTACAGCGAAAGGGTTCATCCAGAAATGGTTGGGTAATATTGGATCTGTGCGGCTCGAGAGTCAATTCATCGATATCAAGAAAAAGCTCCCAGTAGAATGCTCCAGGAAGCATACCTCGGACAGATATGTGCCCCGATGTCCCCTCAGTATAACCATTCTTTCCGAAGAAGCGGAAGGCAGCTGCCATGTGCTGGCGAATCCATATCCGCTTGTCGTGAGGGTTCTCGAAGGCAGGAATACCAAGAAGCCTGAGCAATCCCTGTCGGTCGCCTCGCGCAACGCCTTGAAGAACAGAATCTACCTTTTGTGTGGGCATTTCCGAATGAAGTCTGACTGGCGGCGTGGGTGTTGCCGTAGCTGTGCGAGTGCTGATACTAGTGGTAGTCGGCATGTTTTCTCTCTCACTAATCCAAAGAAGGGAATTTGAAAAGATAGAGGGGACTCGCGGCACTTGATGATAGATGCAAATGATTCACAGTGGAAGGAGCTCAAGTCTGCCGACTGAGGTTGGTTGCGCGCGGTGGGCCAGTCTGTTGTGTTCCTGTCGAAGTTATCCTTTCTATTCTGGTGGATGTTCTTCGAATATTGATAGTGGCACCTATAGCACCGTAATGAGGGGAAGTATGATCAAGCGGAATTAGTTCAAACGTTAAAAGGGTATCCAATAGGAGGGGCGACCGATAGTACTAACCACTTTCAGATTCACAAGACTGATAAAGGAATTGGAGACAAGTCTTGTATTCGGGCGACAGCCGGAATAGATAGGGATGCACTCGGGTTCTACACCGGTGGTCCAGTTCTACTTATCTTTCGTGCTAACCAGTATCTACCACCAGGGGTCCATGGCACGCGGCTGTGGGGTAGGCGGCTAGATATGCAAGAAAGAAAAGGAATTGGAAGCTTGGAAGCTCGGATCTGTGAGTCTAGATGTAGCATATCGCTTATAGTGGAAATGACGTGGGGTCATTTCCTGTTCTCAATAATAATGGTTCCCCCTTGAAAAGCACATTTGACCACAAATTCCATCACCTATGCCTGAAACATTTAGAAAAGAAGCGATTCCCAAACTCATACCTATCCTATGCACAAAACCAATTTATTTTCCCCAAAATAACCAATTCATATCTTAGAATTTCAACATTGAATTGTTATCACAATGTCTCAAAAGGTTGCTGACATGAAAGTTGACGAAGAAAGATGTATCGAGCCGACCTCTTCTGTACAGCCTGGAACTTGTACCCAGGGAATCATCCATGACGATGTGTTTGGAGACATGACAGAGGGAGGTCCTAATTACCGTGCGGTATGTAAGCTTCATATACAACACTGTCCAGTCTGCTAACGTATAACAGTTGGGATTCAAAGGCGCGGTTGTGTTGATGTTGAAAACTCAGATTGGTCTGGGCGTCCTCACAGTACCGGAAACCTTTTCTGTACTTGGCCTTATCCCAGGTACTATATGTGTGGTATTAGTTGCTGCTATGATTACTTGGTCCAATTATATTATCGGCGACTTCAAACTCCGGTACCCGGATGTTTATGGCATTGAAGATGTTGGCCGAATTTTCCTTGGTAGGTTCGGCTATGAATGCTTCGGCATAATGTTTGCAATCTGTGAGTTGACCTCTGGTGAAACAAAAAACATTTGAGACTATCAACGCCTAACATGAAGGAACAATCAGATTGGATTGCCACAGCCAGCTCTACCTTCATCGGTTGGTCGACTGCCTTGAATGCGCTATCCGACCATGCCACTTGCACGGCTGTTTTCGTAGCTGTTGCAGCTGTTCTCGCGGCTGGCTTTGGCAGTATTCAGACACTTGGACGTATTTCACTGTTGTCCTGGGTGGGATTCATCAGTATCCTTGTCTCAGGTGAGCCATCTATTGGCTATGATGCCATCTAGTCTTGCGCTGTGGCTAACGCTTTTTCATTCAGTCGTGACCCTGGTAATATCCGTTGGCCTTCAAGATCGTCCTGCTTCTGCCCCAACGGTCGGACCATGGCAGTCAGACTACGTTTTGATCGCAAATCCGACTCCAGCCGAGGCCTTTGCTGCGGTCTCAACTATCGTTTTCTCCTTCGCCGGAACCCCCGCTTTCTTCAATATTGTCTCCGAAATGCGGGATCCTCGCGTATATACACGAGCAGTTCTCACCTGTCAGTCCATAATGACTGCAATTTATGTGACCCTCGCAATCGTGGTATATTACTATTGCGGATCATATGTCTCGACCCCTGCTTTGGGGTCCGCTGGAGCAATGATGAAAAAGGTGTGCTACGGGATCGCTCTACCAGGCCTGACTGTCAGCATTACTCTTTTTATACATGTAACGTCCCCTTTTCTATTGACGCATGGTTCAAAAGGTCTAATTTGTGAATCAGTTTACTGCAAAGTATCTCTTGGTACGCTTCCTGCGGGGTTCTAAGCATCTGGTCCAGAATACTAGAACTCATTGGGCGGTCTGGTTTAGTTGCACTATAGGCAGCTCACTATTGGCATATATAATCGCGAGTGCCATTCCTAATCTGAGCGGTCTTGTGTCTCTTGTTGGAGCCATTGGTGGTACTCTTCTGGCGTTGCAGCCAATGGGCTGCATGTGGTTCTATATGTACTGGGGCGAAAAGAGAACGGCGAAGTGGACACTCTTGGCCAGCTGGGCTACATTTATCATCGTTGGAGGATCTTTCCTTACAGTTGCTGGCACTTACGGTGCGATCAGTGGAGTTATTTCGCAGTATCAAAACTCCAACGGCTCTGCTGTGTGGACTTGTGCTGACAACTCGGGTTAGTCTCGAGGTCAAATTTTCATAGAAAAAGCCCAACAAATCAAGAGCGATAGTGTAAATTGTTCTGCATAAATACTTTCAAGTTGATAAATACTTTCAAGTTGATCTCCGTCATCTCACATAATCGAGGCTGAGTAGTACTGCTATATCACTATGGCTCATTTCTGCCAAGGGGCACAAGGTACTGCATCAAATTCCGCTTCCGTCGCATATGGCTGTTATTGGGAAAGCACAATGTAATTCAATGGCTCAAAGTCTCGACGGAATAGCGAAAAGCTAGTGATCTAGGCTCGGGCGGTATAGTGCTGCTGTATTACTACATGCTACCTTCTTATCCTCGGAGAACCCGATCTTGATCTTGATCTATACCCCATCTCAAAAATTGGGCATCTTGACACCAAAACCGCGTTCCTCGGCAAGAGACAAAATGGCTCTGCTAGCAGCTAAATCAGTCATGCCTACCCCAACACTCTTGTAGACGACAAAGCCTTCCTTTAGCCAAGCGTCCATGGCAGGGTCGTGCGCCTGCTGTTGTGTGCGCAGGATCTCTCCCAGTGCGATTGTTTGTTTCTCTTCCAGTCTGCTCTGAATCACCTCTTCCGCATGCAGGCGGCAATATTGAAGATCATCCACGATGATGGCGCCTTCTACGTGGCCGGGAAGCTCGTAGGATCTGCTGGCTTCGGCAGCAACCCGTACTAGGCTTGGGTCAAGCTCTATCATACCAGGCTGCCATGATCCAATGGCAGAGATATAGGGACCTTTGCTGTTTGCCCCATCTGGCTTGATGTATCTAGCAGGGAAATGAGGCTTCGCGGATGGTACAGTGCAGAAAATAACGTCGGCCTCTCCTGTGATCCTTTCCAACTCGGATTCGTAATCGTGTTGCGTTGAAGCCAGATAGTGGATGCGCGCAGTTGACTTCCACCGGGATTGATTTTCTTCGCTCAATTGCTTGACTGTGGCCTCTGCTCTGTCGGCCGAACGATTGACGATGTGTATTGTCTCGATTTCGTCCCCCCTCAGGGCAAGGGCGAGTCGAATATGCCACAGTGCTTGCATGCCGGCGCCGAATACAACAATCTTTGCCGTGTTGAGTCTATACATGTAGGGGATGATGGCACTCATCGATGTGCGGTATCCTGTCACTTCTTCGGCGTTGATCACGCCGACCGCTCGGCCTTCTTTGTCGCATACAGCAACGAGACCACGCAGGGGTGCCAACGCGGGTGGCTTGCTTCCATGTGGCTGCTGACTTGCCGATACAACTGCAGATCTGGAGGGAGGCTCGACAATGATTTTGACTCCCACGCTCTCAATTGAAGTGAATGATCTGAACAGTACCTTCTGCCCATCTGGTCTAACAACAATGCCAGGTTCAGGCTGGTAAGATTGTTCCGAACCTGTTGAAAATTGAACTAGAGACTCGGCAATTTCATCTTTGATCAAGTGGATGTCACTCTTGCTGAGCGAAATCAACAAGTCGTGAACTTGCGAGTTGCCAAGAACGATTAAGTCCGACATGCTTGTAAAGATCTTTGGGAATATGCTGCTAGATTTGATTCATTCAAACCTTCTCCTATCATGGAACACACAATTATCGACTATATATCTTCTGTACGTCATGCATCATCGTGAGTTGCCAGTATTCTGGAACGGATGTCAAACACTGAGGCCGGGACGTATCCCGAGTAACAGGCGCGTCTCGGAATCGGCTACCTCATTGGCGGCCTTTCAAACAGAGAGTCATAAGCCTCACACATACGGATCACTGTAGATAAGACCTACTTGACAACTCTTAGTGAACTTTATCATTCACAGCGTAGTCCCCCGCTTTCATGTCCGAATCGCAACGAATTTGAGTTCTTCAGTTTACCTTTGACCAGTATCCATCCAATCGGCTACCTCGCGCACTCGACTGGCGCGGAGATCGTCATTGGAGGTATCTTACTAGATTGTATGGAGTGGAGCCCTTCTCACAAACTCCACAGTAGACGGGCTGACGATAGGAGAATTAGAAGATAATTATGGTCATGTAAGGCCCATGAACTACCTCCGGGAGTGGAAGCCGAAGTCGCATAAGATGGCGGGGAAGAAATAAGCTTCGACCCTAAGGCGCACGTCCACTCAGATATGACACGGGACCCCTGGTGTGTCACCATGATGTGTACTTGTCAACTTGATCGAGGGATGCCGTGACTTCCAGGTGGAGCCTGAGTTGATCAAACCTGACCAAGAAGACGAAGAACACGAGCAAGTTTCAGGGCAACTTTGGCCTCTTTCCATCGCCCAACATCGAGAAAAGAATGTGTGCATGGGAATATACTTTGATGATTGACCTCAAGTGAGGCTCTTTCTAGATTGTCTATCTCCATGAGAGTATCTTCAAAAGTCTATCTACTAATCGAAAAGCCACAATGGACGCAAACTCTCCGAGGATCGGGAGCCGGTGCAGGCAGCTTCGACACAGCCGCCCAAGCTTCCGAAATGGAACTTCCGCCGCGATATTCCCGGGCCATAATGGGCATATTTAGAAGAATTCGTCATGATGTTTTGTGCTTTCAGCGGAATAATGGGCTCCGTTATCATGCACCAACATGTGTCCGTGATCAATGATGCCCCAAACCTTTCAATTTCATCAATATAGCCAGCCTGCTTGGCCTTGTCGTAGATGACGCGACTGGTTGTGATGATCATCACGACGCCTTTCTTGATCCTTCTACCTTGAACTAGGAGTGCGAGCGTTGAGAACTCTTCCAGCGAAAAATGCGGGTTTCCAAGAGATATGAGGTCGACTGAAGGGTCAGTGGCTGTGGTTAGTTCTTGCCAGGTCTCCTGCAGGTCTTTCGTTTTGATGTTGATCTGTTGTAGCTCTTGTTCTTCGTCGTCGTAGTCGGCAGCCTCTGGTGTGATACCTGTGATATGGAACATTGGGGCAGACGAAGTTGTGGCAAACCCGGCTCCGAAAGCTTTGAGGTCAGGAGTCAATGCGTTGGAACCCTCGAGGCCGTGTATGATTGGAATGCTTGAGCCGACCAGTCCACCTATATAGTATCCCAGGAGTGGAAATACCGACTCATCGAGTTCACGCTTGAAGATGGGTGGTACGTTGATGCGAACAGTTGGTGCTCGCTCCTCCAGTAGATGACAGCCAGTATAAGGAGCTCTTCCGGTCAGCGCTACCATGACCTCGAGATAGTCCGGGTACTTATGGGTTCGAGCTCCCAGTACGCTGTTAGCAAAAACGACCGCGTTGGACTCTCCCCACCCGATCTGTTCACCAAGTTTTGGTTTGGTATCTAAAAGATATGGTGCGCAGGTGAAGCTCATCTGGGCACCCATCGCCAAGTAATGGTCTCCAATGGCGTAGGAGGCTTCCGAGAGCGCTGGATCCGCTTTCAACTCCCTCCAGCGCCGACGATCGACGTCTAGAGAGTTGCAAGTGGTTGGAACTGCAAAGTTGCCCCCAAGCTCGTGAAGACGCTGAGGAATTGCAAGACTCACTTTTCCCGCATAACAGCAGGCATCGATGTGAACTTGAGAAATGCTGATGAGTGATTCGGCCTCTTGAATCGCAGCAAAAGTGACAATGGTTTGCATTGCTAGCTGTGTGGCAGCACTACATCCTTCCCCACGCAACAATTTCTCGTCTTCTGGAGAAATCAACACTTGATTGATGCTGGGAGGGTCGCGCAAAACCACGCACGTATTGTCCTGAAGGATGAGGGATCCATCAGTGGTGATGCGCGCTGTGCCGCCCTCCAAAAGGGCACTCCAAATCTGCTCATTGTCTATTAGGACAATAGGAATAGACTTTGAAAACATAATGCCGGCCAACACGACGCCTAGCGTCAGGATATCCTCGCGGGCGCGGAAAATGAAGGCGGCCGGGGCATTGCCATTGACAAGCATCTCGATGATAACTCCACTTCCACTGCATGATCCCCTACCCCGCGGTATAACTAGGATCTTGTTGGTAATCGAGATCCCTTGTAGTGGGTGGTGTTTATCTTGGATCAATCCGCTCTGGGCGTTGACGCCCATCATAAAACTTATGGGTACGTCGGAAGCGACGATCTCCCCGCAAGCATCGCCCCTAACCAGGAATCTGCCCCCAGGAGACTCAGCATTGTTGGGCAAAGTTTGGTGCGGCATTGTGATAGTGAAGGAGAGTCGAATTGGAGGGAGAAGCTTGGAAGAAATGAATCGTAGTCTGCCCGCAGTGTGCAATATGCACCTTGATGTGACTCCGCAGTACTTTGTATACACGGCTTCCGGCAGTTCGATACGCCGTTTCAGCATCGGGGTGCGAAGCCGAGACGGCGCGCATCTTATCCAGCGCTGGGCGCCTGGCGATAAGCTGGGGGCATCTAGTGCAGGCGGGGTGAATGCTGGAGTATGCTGGTTCCAGTGGAGGCAGCTAACCACTTTCAGTTTTCATTAAGCGCCGCTAACCTAGTGCGGCGCTGTGCCTGAGAATTGGGCACCGGTCTGTTGGCCGAAGATAAACAACAGTATGCACTTTATCAACTGCATACAAAGGGTGTTGAAGATAGGCGAGAATGAGTAATAATGTACTCAAAAAGATGCACGAGAGCTCGGCCCGCTGGTTCGTATGTCCGAGCATTGAAGCGACTTCGCAGCGAACACGCTCTGGCCCATCGAGATCCTGCATGTGGGAGACAGGGTGCCTAGCATACTCAAGCAATTTGGATCAGGTCAATTCGCATAGAGGACGATTAGCTGATGTTAGTATACCGAGTCCCTATGACCTTGTCAGTCTCTGCAATGTAGAACCCAGCACTGACCGCTTGATTGTATGACCCTCCTTCCAGATCCAGCTGCAATGTTTATCAAGGCAAACCAGATTTGAGAGTACCGCCATTGTTGTCAATATGAGACCGTCAAGGAGCCAAATGAAAGTAACGAAACGGACATCTGCGGCGTGGGTTGCTCTGTCCCCATGAGGCCAATTACGTCTTTGCTAAGATTGGATCTCCAGCTGCACCCGATGCCGACGACAGAAAGTAAAGTGTTCCGGGCAGCAGCCGTGCGAAGGATGCACCAAGAGACGTCTGCAGTGCTCGTTTGATGACCGCGAAAATAAAATCCAGGTTACTCATGAGTAGAAAACCCCCCTGCTTCTAGAACCTCTCTGGTGCTGATTTGCGTGCATGAAGGTATTTGTTGGGTCTACAGCATAAGATTGTATCCCTATAGCGCGCTTTAAAGCAGCAGGAAACTGATCCCCATCTCCATTCATCGGAAGCTGGCGATGCCCATCATGCTGATAGAGCTCCTCAACCACGTAGGTTTATGGTTCTGGCGTATTGTAGACAAGGTTCCGGCGTGGCTAACTATTGACAGGAGCTCAGGCAGTGTTAGCCAGTCAAGACAGTCAGATTGAGCTTGGTGAGACTCTTGATGCTTCGAGGACTGATGCAACGAATCGTGAACGCTCTGAAGATAGAGGCTCGAGCATGTTGACGAATCCGCTCACTTCATCTCCTTCAACGTTCCTTTCTGCATCAACTGGACAGTCTTGTCAGTACTCTTACCCTCTATCGTGGCATTATGCAGTATGGTCGGAACTTATCGTGGCAATTTCTTATAGTTTACCTGGGAACATCATCGAACTGGTCCTTTACTGGGCGCATACTTCACTTGATACATCAGAAGCTGTTCCAAGCGCCTCTGCCAGCTAATGCCATACTGTTCGATGGAACAGCATATGATCTGGGCTGGAGCGGGACACGCGCGCCTCCCGAGTGTAGTAGCAGCCCTCCGATCATGCCTAGCCTCGACTACGCTATATACCTTTTGAACACTGTCAAGTTCCGGTGCGGACAAATGTTTCACCTATTTGATGAGGATGACTTCAAAAGCAACTTGCACAAGTTCTACACAGAGACCGAGGGGCGAGTAGAAAGGGCAGGACTGTGGTACATACAGTTTCTATTGATCCTGGCATTTGGGAAGGCTCTGATTCTTTCCAAAAACACAGACAGACGACCGGCTGGTCTTGAGTTTTTTGCCCGCGCTATGCAGCTTCTTCCCGACGTCACTTCCCTCTGCCGAGAACCCATTCTGGCAACTGAGATCCTCTGTGCCATTGCACTTTACCTCAACTCTATCGACTACCGAAACTCGGCCGACGTAGTTGTAAGTAGAGCCTGTGGGCAAGCCACACTTATCCACGGTCCAGCGTATTACATGATTAATCAGTAACATAGATTGGACAAGCTATACGTATGGCATTCGGCTATGGTATGCATACGGATATGCCAATCCACTACCTTGGAGAGGCGGTTGTGCAACGTTGCCGCAAGATATGGTGGACGGTGCACATATTAGACAGACAAATAACATCTTTGATGGGGAACCCACAGTCGATCAGAGATGAGGATATCCATTGTCGATTACCTGTTTTTCTTGGATCTCCTCACCGCACTGCTGCACTGGATCTCCACATCAAGCTGGTTCGCATAATCGCGGTCATCAACAATAGTATGTAATTGCACTCATTCTTGTGAATTCTTTTGGCACCCAGCTAAATTCGTATCACGCAAAGATATTTACGGAGTCAGTGGAGGGCTGAATGAAAAGTTTCTCATGAACACCAGAGCGGCCCTCGAAGACATAACTGGCTTGGCCGACGAATTGAAAAATATGCAACCATTACAGCTTGATACGCCCGACGACGGAATATCTAGAATGTCGGGCTCTCTGCATCTTTTATACCACCAGGTAAGTTTTGTCTAACAGAGCTATTGGTGACGTATAGCCGAGCTGATATGGGCTCGTGACAGTGTATTGTGCTTGCCATCCGTCCAGTCATTTTCTGTTGCTTGAAAATTCGCTGCGAATCCGAGGCGGACTTGAAGCACCTTGCCGCGTCGAAGAAGGTCCGCGCTCTAGTGCAAATATGCGTCGAGTCGTCACTTCAGATTCTTCACATCCTCGAAAACTTGCAGACACAGGGCCTGCTGGGTCAGTTACTTCATTAAAGGAAAAGTGTGGGCCAAAGACTAATGAGATGCTAGAAACGTTTCTCTCTTTCGATCTAGATTATGTCTATGTCGCTACTACTGTTCTTCTGATCATCCCGACAATAGAAGCACGCTTTTTAGACGACCGACCCTCATGGTTCTCCCGCTCCATCGTACTGATCGACGAAATGATTGCTACTGGGAATCTGATTGCCAACCATCGCAAATCGGACATGCAGCTCTTGAACGAGATGGTGGCCAATTTGCCGCCGCTGGAATTCCAGTTCGCACCGCATGCAAAGGCAACCACTCTGCTGACCATCGACCACGATGCCACTCGGCCAAATCAGCCTGTTGAAATACTGTCACAGCCCAACGATGCTCCTTTGAGTACCAATGAATTGTTGTCTGAACAAGGCGATATGGAGATGGAGCCTTTTGGGGACGAATTCACAGCGGAGCAGATTTTGGCTCTAGCAAACTCATTGGAGAACGAGGATGCTGAGTGGATGGCCCGGGTGATACACGAAGATAGTGTTTGGCAGAATCCATCTTGAAATGAGTTCCATCACGGCTACTACTTCTCTAGCACTCGCAGCCAATCGGACAAGCTATGTAATTCCAAACATTAGACAGACAATTGATACTCAAACCAAAGGCGGATTCTGACGCGCATTACTTTACTCGCTGAAGTGAAGGAGCGGCTCTCCAAGCATTTCCATATTGATGGCACCAAAGCCATTACCGGGAAGCTGTGACGGACGGATCTGGCCATCCTGCTGCACGCGAGGAACCTCGGCTATCATGGGATACGTCCACTCGGCGTAGCAGTCGACGGCACCCAGTAGTGACGGTTGGGTCGAGCAGGCAATCTGGAGATTTTGTGCCGTTGTCAAGGCACAGCCCCAAGTGTCATCGACATTCATTGACATGCCGAGCGCTGCTGCCGTGTCGCGCATGATGCGAGCTTTTGTCATACCACCAACCCGGGACAACTTGATGTTCACTCCTGTAATACCCCCTGCGTGTGCCTCGACGAGGTCAGCCACGGTGAATATTGACTCATCAAGAATGACTGGTAGGCCGGTAAGTCGAGCCACCTTTGAGCAATCAGCGATCGTTCGGCATGGCTGCTCAAATGGGACTGTAATATCCTGCCCGAGCGCTCGAGCATAGACGAGTGCCTGTGCCAAGTTCCAGTTGGCGTTGGCATCCGCGAAGCAATAGACGTGGTCCGGAAGGGCTAGGCGGATAGCCCTGACTCGCTTTGCATCGGCAACTGGGTCGTTTCCAATCTTGAGTTGCAAGGCCAAGGTTCCTTTTGCATGCTCTTCTTTCGCCTTCTGGACAGCAACCGAAGTGTCGTAGATGCCAATGACCGAGAACGCGGGCGGCGCTTCATTGACACACCCGCCAAGCAAGACGTGGGTTGGTAGACCGACAGACTTGCCTAGAATATCCCAGCAAGCAATGTCAATAATGGACTTGGCAGCCATACCCGACATCATGGCTAGATCCAGATTTGCTGTGATGACTGCGGGAGTTCGTGGATCCAGCCCAAGTACTTGAGGGCAAAGCTCCTCCAGCGCAGCGAGCTCGCCCGTATATGTGCTGGGCAAATACGAGCTTCCTAGCGGCGCATTCTCGGCCCAGCCTTCTATACCACTGTCTGTACGAATTCGAATGACGAGAGATGGATGACCAGTGCTGCTCCGTCCGTTCGACATGGAAAAGCTTCCATGGCTGTAATGAGCTGTATAGCTGAAGACAGTGATCTCGGTAATGCGCATGTTCTCCGTAGTCTCCGCCGCTCCAAGGCTTCAAGAAATAATTATTGAAAAGTATTGTGCGTAGACGGGAAACGTAATTGAGACACAACAATGCCAAATCGAACTCATGTATGATTCCGTATAAGTATCGATGACAATGAGTCGATTGTTCGTCGTCGCGGTAGTGTATTCTTAACCTGATGAACAAATTCCCGGGCTGGGAAGCTAGTCGCTGCGGTATCAACCACCGATCTGCGACGGTCAATCTGACCGAAGAGATACCGTTGCATGGAATAAATTCAGGCCAAGTTGGATACATCGGCAACGATCCGTAGTGGCCAATCGCATCTTCGCCTATTTGGGCCACGCCCCACTATCAGTGAGGATTCGCATGGGCTCGCTGACCCATAAGCCACAGGTGTATCGTGACCAGTCTTGACAGTAACGTCTTGGAAATAGTTTACGGCAATCGAGTCGGGTCATTGCACTGGCACCATTTTGAAATTTTGCTTTCGTTTTTTTCCCTCTTTTTTTTTGTAGGAAGAAAACGGGGAAGGGCCATCAAAACACAGGGACTAAATTGACACAAAGACAAAACATACAAAACCGGGGATTCCCCAGCCGTCACCGATCTGCCCATTTCGACTTGACCCAATAGCTCTTATTTACTCTAGTCAACCTGATCAGTCCGTTACTCCGAAAGCCCGATTTTGTAGCGGTATATAAGGCACCCGACCTGGTTCCAACCTCCTACACCTCCGTTGTTACCTGATTGAAAAGGGAGTCAGAATCAGAATCACACGTCTTGGAAATTGTGTACTTACAATTTTCGTAGCTATTGGACCATAGCCGATAGTCATTGAGATCGTTGCCATCCCACCCCTTGGCATTCTTGCCCAGCGGCATCTTGGTATCGATGTCGTCTTCGTCAGTGATGCAGCCCTTTGCCCACTCGATGCTGAACTCGTAGGCTGTCTGCTTGTGGCACGCGGGCGCGGCGTTTGCCCTGCACATCTTGTTGGTCCAGGTGGGCGAGTCCTTGTTCATCGACTTGGGCGCCGAGGGGTCCGCGCGCACCGCAAAGTAGTGCAGGTCTTCCTTCTCCGCGTCGTAGTGACCGGGAAAGTCCTTCTCGTCATTGCACTTCTGCTCACCCAGCTCCAGCTTTGAGTACCCTGGCCGCTGGCTGCGCGGCATCTCGTCCTCGACTGTCCAGCTGTACACACCGCAGCCGACGTCGTAGTGGCCGCTGCGGACCAGGTTCTTGTCTGGCAGGTAGCCGCCTAGATTATTATTGCGTATTAGCTCTTGCTGTCCACGGTACGCGATATCCATCTCTGGGTCGGCGCAAGGACGAGAATTAATGAAGCCCGATGTTTGAGCGGAGCGGGTTACGGTACGGAGAGTTTTGTGTGTGTGTGTGTGTGAAAGAGAGAGAGAGAGAGAGAGAGAGAGAGAGAGTGAGAGAGAGAGAGAGAGTGAGAGAGAGAGAGAGAGAGAGAGAGAGAGAGAGAGAGAGAGAGAGAATATTAAATAGAGAGAGGGGGAGAACTCACAGTCGCCGCTTTTGGTGATATACTCATAAGCTTCCATGCAACTCCTTCGACAGTTGTCCTCGCCTGAGCCCCTTGCCTTCCAGTCCAGGACATATCTATAATACTGGAAATTATCCAGGTCGACTGGAGGGGTGCGACGACCCAGGCGCGGGAGATGATTGCCCTCAGCATCAACTGCCCAGTACTGGCTCTGGCCGGGATGACTCTCGACGTCCTTGCAGAACTGCTCGGGGACCTTCCTCTCGTCGCCGTAGAAAGCATCAACGCGCAGCGCCGTCGTTTTGTCCTCGCAGGATGGCTCCGGCTCAAGAGCCTTGTAGCTGTAGGTGCCGCAGGTGACGACGAGTTTGCCTTCGGAGGATTGCTCGCAGGTGTTGTGCATGTTCTTGTACGCGTCGATGCAGGATGTTGTGCATGTAGACTTGGCTCCGGTGAACTCGAATTCGATTCGTGCCCCGCGAGGGTATACGTTATCATTCTCCTTAACGTCATGCATGCCCACATCCGTGATGGTTTGCTTGAGGGCCGCGTCGGCGTCCTTGTCCACTGATTCACAGAACTTCTCGGCTGCCTTCTCCAGCATCTCGTCTACGAAGGGTTCTTGTTCCTTGCCGCAGACGGGTTTATCCTTGGGAGCCCATGGAGGAGAATCACCGTCCCGAGAGGCAGAGAAGGTAACGTTCTATATACACGTGTCTAGTCAGTCTTGTGCAAACATGCCCTTTTGATCGACCACTTACATATTGCAGGCAGTCGTCCTGTACCCACGCACCGTGGGTTCTGTCCGACGTGTCATCACATTCCGATATTACACTTTTCAGCATGCTGCTGCATTCGATTTGGTCAATTGTACTCTTGCCGGCACACTCTTTGTTCGACTTGTTGCCAATGGATAACCAGACTGGGCCCGGCGAAACTTGATTAGCAATTGCTGAGGGCCCCCTAGTGATTGATATGGGCACTTACAGGAATATGAGTCGTGGTTATAGCGATGGTATGAGATGGCGTCTTTACCGTCCTTGGACTCCAACTTTTTCCCGCCCATTGCCTTGCACCACTCGTCAATCTTGGAGTTCACATCCTTCTTTGTTGCATCGAAGCCTAGATTCAGGCAGGTCGCTTCGACTTCGTAGATGCCGAGTTCAATAAAAAGATCACTGAAATATTGGACTGTCTCTTGATCGGGCGGCAAATCGCTCTCTGGCTCGGTCAATTCACTACCAGAGAAGGCACCCACAGTCATGGTGGCGATCTCAGTACTAATTGTCTTCGACACTGTCCTCTGTGGTCCTACTTCACATTTTGTGGCGGCAGGGCATTTGCCTTTTTCATGCCTGTATTCATTTCGTTAGTAGTTCAGCCGGTACATACACCTGGTCGCCAAAAGAACACGGATCAGTCAAGTACTTACAATACAACACCCGTAGGCTCCAATGTCCAGGACAATGTCTTTGTGCATTGTCGACGGGGTTTTGGTGGTTTGCATTCTTCTTCCTCCTCCTCTTCTGTGAGGTCTGGATCCTCTATCACATCGGGAGGTATCACAGGGGGTGTCCCAGGCCCTACAGGTACCCAAAACCAACCGTCAGGGAAAACTATAGTCGTGTGATCCTCATCTGTGACAGTGGTCGTGCCTTTGAGGTCCGAGTACTTGGGGTCTTGCGTTGGAATGAAAGTCACGACTTCGTGGCTTCCGGTTGTTGCGGTGACGACAAGCTGCGTTGCCTGTGTTTTGGTTGCGGTTGGGGTGTTGATGTTTTGGGGCAATGCCTGACATTGCAAGATGAGCGATGCGACAAACAGGAGTCCCAGAGTTGCAACAGTAGTAGGGGACATTGTTGCGAGATGAGAGATGTAAGGTGATTATGAGAGTCGATAGGATAAGTTGAGATACAGAAAATGTGATTGACGTTGGCCTATGGATACCTATATATGTATGAGTTTGGTCAAAAGGTATTCTCAATTCTAAAGCGGGCCTGAAAATATGTAAGACGTTGCCGAATACCAATGACAAGGATTAACTTTGACGATGCGCCATTGTGGCACGTGTGGCAGTGTCGTTTTCGTAGCATTCGAAGTTATACGGCTGATTGTAAGACTTGTACGGTTACACGGTTGCTATACGATCAGTAGTTGAACCCGTGGAGGCTTATCCTGTGGCTCTATGAACGAAGTACAACTGCCCTGTAAATTTTCAGGCGTTATATAGACTCTAAAAAAAGAGAAATTCCAAGTGAGCTCCTACTGTTAGGTACACTGGTCTCCGTATGTTCTTCGAGTGAGATTGTAGGAGCGATGTCATGAACTTCAGGGGTACATACGGTCTTGGTATTGAGCTACGCCTCGAATTTACGGAACGACTGTGCGCTGTACATGGTACAGGCCAGTCAGTACCTTGTTGTGGTCTAGACTCCCATTAGTCAAGTCGAGACGAAAATTGACTGCTTCTCATCTGGCATACTATTGCGTCGTGGAAAAACTCCATATAACACGGGGCTTCTCCCAGTCCTGGCTATTAAAGTCTGCATCTATAAGCACCAAAAGCCGTTATCGTTATCATCTGTCTTCGTACCTTTTCACTATCCATCATCATGCGCTTCATCTCCATCTTAGCCGTATTTGCCGTCAAGGCTTGGGCAATTAAAATAACCGATCTTTTCGATATTGAATTCCAGCCAGATCAACCTCTCACCTGCGCCGGCTACTCTTCCAAGTTCGACACAGCCTTCGAAGACTCTACCACGCTCATCGATCAAGCTCTGGAGGATATACGTATCTTTGACAGAGGAAAGAGTGCCGATCATATACCGCAAGTGAAACGGGATGCAATAGCCGCCGCCGTTGCTATGACAATGGGCATCAAGGCGAAAGATAAGCAAAAGCACGTCGAACAAGTTGAAGGTCAGTCATTCCATTCACTTCCCCATTCATATTCTTTCAAAAAGGGCCGAAGAAGCAGGCGCTAAAAAAGCCCAGGCGTCTTCGATAGAATGTCTAGCGGCATCCGTGGCAGCCTACCAAGGGGTCATGAGGGATATCGCAAGCCCGCCATCGCATGTGGCGACAAAGGATGGAAATTGTATAAGCCGGACGACGAAGATCCCAACGATGCAAGCGAGCCTAAGCGCAAGCTACGCGAAACCCGGCCCGGCATGTCAGAAAGAGGAGCATGGCATTGGAGACAACGCTGGATCAAAGTCGGTGAACTGGGGACGACAGAGGAATCTGTGAATTTCTGCGGGCCGCCCGGTAGCGGTGTCAGTGGTCTCACGCTCTTGAGCGATCTCATTATCTTCTGCGACAGAGTCCTTAACAGCAACGGCTACCCTAAGCCAGCCGCACAAGTGAAACAACGTCTTGTGAGCGGCGTTTTGGCCAATAAAGTGTCTTGGGACTTGCGGCTCACATCAACTATGATTCATGAGTTTTCTCATTATTTTGGCAGTGTTTGGGATGAGAAAGAGAAGGAGTACACTCTCAGCAGTAAGTTCTCTGCATCAACTGGGATTTCCTTCTAGGTATCTGATTCTAATCATTTTGTTTTGTACACAGTTATCGATGTGCCCGCTGTTGATGCTAAGGGCGAAACTCTTCCAGGAAATGAGGGGTCTTGTAAGTTGATTTAGATTATATGAAATACTAGTTTTTAACCGGTTTAAAGTATAGAACACTAATAAAACTTCACAGATCGTATGGAACATATCATGAACCTTGCCAAGGCGGGACCAGATAAAGCAACCCTCAACGCAGATTCATATACTTATTTTGCAATCATGACGTAAGTTCCTGGAAGGAACCTCGATTACATGTAAAAAAAAAAAAATAACCCGATCGAAACACTAATATTATTGTAATAGGTATCTCGATAACTATCAATGGACGAAAACTGGAAGATCCAAAGCTCCTACAGGGTCTTGAGCTTATGATCATTAGATTGGTGTATACCACTGTCAAACGGCATTCATCGGGGGGAGAATAAATATTGTATTCATGTTTTCGGATTTTCTTACTTATCTTATTTTCAAATTGTTGTTCCCATATAAACCTTGCACAGAATGAATTCTGTTCGACACAGGGATCATGATTTGACGACTCTTTCATGCGGCCGGTTTGGCGTTCTGCTCTAAGTCTCTCGCTGCTGTGGCTTAATAGTTATAGCTTCCGTGTATTTAGTTTCAAGGCCACCGGGTCTTCAGATAAGAGATCTTTCGGACTCATTCAGCATGGCTGAACGTGTACAGCATAAGAGCGTAGGAGCAGTCGGTTGCCTAAACTCTCTCTGTAGATATTCCTGTGGCTCAACAATGATGTTGTTACTAGCATCATCTGGTTTCCTGTCGCCAGATAGACCCCTATATCAGGTACATGGGTCCTGATCGTACGGCTTGTTCGTGGCCGCCCAATAGAGACTTACTGCTCGACAACAGTGTGTACTCATAAGCGACTCGATGCACTGGTGCAAGTATGTCTTGGAAATAACTGTTGGGGCGATGCTAGATTCGGATTAACCGTTGAGCCAAGAAACCATGTTAATTGATGTAGTTCGTACCTTTTATAGCACTGTCTAAGTAGCTTCCCAACCAATGCCCGACCCCCATCCCCTACAAAAAGATTGTCTGATGTTACCTACGTCCGAGCGGACTTAGATATTTCCCCCCTATAATGACGGGTGGGGGCCATATCTATTCTCGAGGCTCGGTATAGTGACCCTGCCAATCAAAATCAATTTCACTTCCGTGCATGGTACCTGACCATCCGGAACAGAGCTACACGGCAAACTGAAAAAGTTACAAGGTAGGTCATCAGCAGTATCATATAGCTCAGAGTCCGTAGTGCAGATAGTCAGATGGCATATTGAGATACCGCAAATCTTTTACGCGGCAAGAAGCTTCAGAAAATGAATTTATTGCTGGAATCGTAATTTCATATTCGTATTTTTGTGTGTAAGAAAACCTCCTACTCCAGAATTAGCAGCCTTTGGGATAGATAAAAAAGAAAATCGAAAAGGCCCAACTAGAAGCTAGCGAGCTTTGTATGTGATCTGTTCAATCTTTGCAAAAATATGTAACCACATCCTGTCTTGCGCTTCGCTTCGCCTGGCCTTAACTATATGTTCCTAGACCGCAGCAAAACCATGCTCGCAATCGATGTCAATAGTATAGCTACCACTGCCTGGCATCCTCTCAGTGTCCCTGGCTGCAGTCATGTTGTCGAGGATGGACAAGCCTATGCATCATCTGCGGCTGGTGGAAACGGTGGACTAGTTGCGCTGTACAGCTGAAGATTCCCTCAGTCTTTCGGAGCAAGGTATCTGATCAGGAAGTGGCCAACCAAGTTGAAGACTGTTCCCACCACGGCCATAGTGTCCTTGGAAATCTCTCGCCACTCTCACAACGACTCAAAAAAA
>SWKT01000016.1:0-13533 GCA_011058875.1 Neopestalotiopsis sp. 37M
GGAGAAGCTGGGAATCGAACCCAGAACCTTTTCCATGCTTTTGAGCATGCTAAGGAAACGTCATACCACTAGACCACATCCCCGGAGCTTTTAATGCGAATCGTCGGCAAGGTTGACGATCGATTGTTGAAGAGAGTGTGTGATAATTAGGCTTAACTCTGATGTTGTGGTGGGCTATTACGTACAAGGCGGGAATGATGGAAAGGGGGGACACGAGATGAGATGGAAATGGTCTGGAAAGATAGGATGGAGGGGGACGTTGAGTAAGGAGTAAGTGAAAAAGGTCACTTGAAAACTGGATATCTAGTAACAATCCATTTCGGCTCAGTCTCCATATTTTATGATATGTACTCAGATGACAGGATAGATATGAAGAATGAGGATGGAATCAGTGAACCAATAACGAGAGGATGAACGCGCTTAATCGCCATTCATGACTAGATATCTGGGGCCGTTTCCTCAGAGCTTTCCAATACTATGGACGTAAGGGCGTATTGACTGATGACACTCGACTTGACATTCAAGCATAAAGCAAGCGGCGTGGGCAATGCTGCATCTTCACTGACCCATGGATCCGACGGCATATAGTTGATTCTCTCACACAAGGTCTGAGGAGTGTATAATTCCTGCAACAGTCAGATAAAAATCACGTCAAGTCACTCGTAAATAGTTCGAGGACGTGTAGAGCCGCCTTGTGGCTTTTTTCTCCGCCTGGATCATACAGGGGAAACAATGATACTGGATTTATTATCTGCAGAAAGCTCTGAGGCATGCTGTCAGAACCACAAAGGTCATGACTTTATTCACAAGACACGTTCATGTTATTAATTCTTGTAGAGAACATGTAGGACTACCATGTTAATCTCAGTTCAGGTGAGATCAAGGAGAACAGAACTTCCAATGGAACCCGAAACCATCTTACTTTCAATCCACTTTGATCTGCCTGGTATGAGCCAATGCCATGTTCAGGTCACCTCACCATGCTAAACCAGAGAACATTCAATCGGATGGATTGCACATAGACCATGAAGACAATAAGTTAAGGCTCGATTTTGTTTTACGGCGAAATTCGCTATGCAGAGTGCTATAGCCATGGTAAAGATCATATAACACAAAAGGTCACAATGCGCCCTCGTTCAATCCAGGTAGGCGGCGTGAGTGTTCAGACGTCGGCGATGATATTTGACCTCTCCAAGCAGGAATTGGCTTTGCCATGGCGACGACAACCATCGTGATTTCGGGTTTCAGCTTCTAATGGCTCCTTCCAACGGTCTCCTCCACGCGGAGTTGCCTGTTCGACTGTCAACAACTGACCCCCATTTGTTTCGAGTGCCAATGGCCAAGGTCAGAATCAACAACTTTTTCTGTTTGCAACTTGACTCTAGCAGTGACTCAATCTTTTTCCCCGAATAGTATTTCAAAAAGCCAAAAGCATCACCAGATTTCTGTCAACAAGTCATTCGAGTGCCAGCTGAAAAGGCAAGAATCAGCAATTTTCTCTGCTTGCAGCCTGCCTCCAGCAGCACATCGTACCCTTTCCCGTCAATTTTTTTTTTTTTTTACGAAGGCATCAACGTCAACAGCTGCCCATCTGCGAAAGATCCCTCAGGAACAGAATCATCACAACCTTGCAGAAGCAGTACGAGAACACGATGGCAGACTGCCACTTGTAATCCCTCCACACCCTTCACAAGCCAAAATCCCACGAAAGCTCAGAACAATTTGACCTGGTGCAACAATCAGTCAATTTCATTGACAGAACACGCGAAGACTAGCACATCTCTTGCGATCTGAACCCCCATTGTACCCACTACCCGATCTTTGATTGATCTTGCAGAAGTAGCAAGAGAACGCGACGGCAAGACTGTCACCCATGATTTCCATTTTCACCCTCTATTCCTCAAGAATCAATATCTCGCAATAGTTTCAAGGAACTGTCCAGATCCGACGAGACGCCAAAGTCGATTGATTATACGCACAACGACCTGCGCATCGCTTACGATCACGATTGTCATTCTGCCCATCACTGAACACCCTACTCTGATATCTTATAGCGATCGACGTCCAGACCAAGACCTCATCACAGTTTCCGTCATGGCTCACCTAGACGGAATGATCATCACCGACGATGATCGCGAGGGCTCGCTGACTTTCGGTATCGAGATGGAATTCCTAGTCCCTATGCTATTGCTGGATGCTGAGGATCCTCATCCCCTGGATAACCGTCCCGTTTTTCGAGCCAAGGATGACGATGAGATTCACTATCCCGAGAAGATCGACGAGTTTCTCATCAGCCACCTCAACAGCCTCGCAAGCGACGGCATCACCCTCCGAGACGAAGCCAACGACGAGTACGTCGAGCCCCATGAGAACGTGGTCAAGTATGATGCCTGGCGTATCATCATGGACAGCTCCGTCAAGGCCGAACAAGACGAGGAGAAGTACAAGGGCTACGCTTGGGCCGGCAAAGAAGTCACGTCCGAAGTCCTTCTCGCAACGGATGCTCAGGCTTACTACAAGATCATGGTCTTCTGCCGAGCTTTGCGCAATCTTCGAGTCCATATCAACCCTTCTTGTGGCTTGCATGTCCACATCGGACGCGGAGACCGTGGCCTGTCGCTGAAGACTATGAAGAAGTTTTCAGTTCTCGTTTGGATCTTAGATGATATCCTGGTCGACCTTCAGCACCCGTCTCGATGGGACAATAGTTACTGCAGAAAGCTGCATCTCTACGCAAGACTAAGCGATGGCAAAGTAACTAGAGAGTTGGGAGATTTGGAAGCAACGCTCAACGAGGTCCAGCAGAAAGAGGCACTGCAACACATCCCTGACAGCGTTGATGGCATCTTGTTGCACAGAATGAAGTGCATCTGGTCCATGACTAGTCTTGAGGAGCTCGCCATTCTGATGGGCAACACGAGCGACGTCCACGCTCGAAACCCGAGTAGGCACCTTCCCCGTCCATCATCTACTTATTATGTATTGTTGAAGGAAGGTTAGCTAATACCCATCTCACAGTGCGCGCCGCCGTAAGAGGAACGTTTGGCTATCGAAGATTCCTGCCCGCGGGCAAGACCGGCGGCAACACCAACACCATCGAGTTCCGCCAGATGGTGGGCTCCCTCGACCCGGAGCACATCACCCGCTGGGTGAAGCTGTGCTTCGCCTTGGTCGACTTTGCCCGGCTGTCGGCCGCCGGCGAGTTCTGCTCGCTGGTCCACCAGAGCAGCCGGCCCGGCTACAGCTTTGCCCGGATGCTCCGGGACCTGGGCCTCGGGGACGAGGTCCCCTTCTGGTCCAAGAAGGTCTTGGCCTACACCAAGAGGGACCCCGAGGTCTACTCGGGGGAGAAGGAGAGCGTCTTCCTCGGCCGCCTCTAGAAGCAGACGCCGGCGCCGCCATGGGATGAAAAGCAATGTAGATAATTGAGAGAGAAAGAAATGCACTAATTATGATTTTGAACCTTTATGATATTGACTGTGAAGAGAAAATAAGACAAAGAAAACGTGAAAAAAAGTCGTGAAATTTTGTCAAATATGCTTAGGATTAGATTATGGCTGGGATGGGTTGATTGGATTGAGCAATCAGCCATTGTGAACATTGACGTTTCAGGTCGATTTGTTCAGCGTATGAGCAATTGGGCGTCGTCTTGATCGAGGAAAATCGGTAGGTCCAAGAGTTGTGACACTTGTATGCTGGGAAGTTGTTCGCTGGGAATCGTTAGGTGTGACGGTTTCTCTCACGGCACGTAGCCATGGGAAGTCGTTCGAGCAGGCCGTCTGCATTGATATATCCTGTCTGCGACGGTCAAAGCCAGCAAGTCCAGCAACCAATGCCTTCATTGTGACATATTCAAGATGTAGGTTGAGAGCCCATCCAGCCTTTTTTGAGAGGCAGCATCATATTTAAGCTCTCAATACCCCCTGTAAAGGTAGGCATGATACGGAGTCCGGCAGGTGGTATGTCTGTCGGCACATGGTTTGCGGCATTTGGGGAAGATGGTACCAGACGATGTCCCAGGTGCCACAATTACTGGAGGAAGCAGCTGTCCCAGCAGCGGAAGACCGGTGTTGCCCCCATAGAGCGGCCCAAGCAGGGTATGAGAGAACAGGGAGGAACGGGGCGTCTCATTCGCCATCGTCGGTAATTTGTAGGTGTTCGGTTATGGGAGCTCAGCTTTGCTCACAGCGCTTTTTGACTCTGCGTCGCGCCGCGCGAGGAGAGATGTTTCCTATAAAGTAGAAATATATTATTGATATGCGAGTCTCGCCCAGAATATGCTGACCTGCTCATGGTTCACATGCTTGAATATTGTCGATATAAACCGACACCATCACTGTGATTCGCTTTAGGCACTTTCTCATAAAGATGAGATGCAATTGGTATATTCTCTCCGTTTACGAGGTGAACTTCGATCAAGTCCACCTCATCAACTCGCATCGTCATTAAATTGTAATGTGGTTCCTTCTCCGCCCACCGAGATAACCACAACTCGAACCATTTACTCGAAGTAAAGAGCGGCACAAACGGCGGAAGTCGCCGCGACCTGGTACCTGGCAGCCTTGTCTATCCTCGATGACCACACAGCACCCTTTCTCGCTAGTGTGTAAACTTCTTGTCTTGGAACAGCTGTTACTAGGGATGGCTCCCCAATGGCATCATAGGGAGGTTGTCGACAAAAGTCCCAGCGATAGGCTGGAAGCGACTGCACTGCCCCAGAGCCTTTGTTGCATCATGGTTATGCAGTCATCTATCATGCAGAGAGCAGACCAATAGCGCTCGCAGTGAACCCTATATTATAACAGCCACCGCCAGAAAAGGTCCGGGTCAAAGTTTTGAGTGTGTTCGTGTTCGACTTCATTCGCCAGGCGTAATTGAATGTGACCCCAACAAAATCGTGGATTGTAGAGTTGAACCTTCCCTAGACCTGCAGCTGTATTTCTTATACTAGATTGTTTTGCATCGCAGCTACTTACCAAAAGGAGAAGATAGACACACCGAAATTGGCCACACGAATGTGTTCAGAATCGAGTAAAGAAAAACCACGAGCACAAGTCTCATATCCGCAATCCCTGCAAAATCTGTGTAATGAGGATTGCGGTTCTTTCGATATTACCCCACTCATATTCCGAATCTGATCATTCGGCGTCGGCAGCCCAAGTGTAAGTGGAACAATGTCGGAAAAGTCCTTAGCATATGGCACCGTTTCATTAACCGTAGAAGCCCATTAAAAAGTCCAATCACAGATATGGGCAGTGCTGATCATATGCTGGCTTGGTTGGGTAGTTGATCCCGCACTCTCTTCAGGTTTTACAAAAGTTTATATCCCTCGAAGACTCTATAACTCCATCTAGCAGAAAGTTGATGGCTTTTTAGACGATGGAGTTGAATTTCAATATGAAAAGTCTGTTGGAAAGGTGCTTAGAATTGGATTATACAAGTTATCCCCACAGTCTTCGCGATATCCAAAAAATCCGCCCACAAGCTTCCAATCTATCTATTGATCGACTACTTCTTACTGCCAGAGAATCCAGCATTATTCTCGTGCCAGTCAGCCGCGTCGACCCAGTCTTCCCACACGCCAGTTTTGACAGCCCACTCATAATGAGCGCGACCATATGCTACATTCTTGTCCACAAGCAAGCTGTCTTCCTCGCGGATAACTGAGCCGTCTGGGCGGCGCTTCTTGACGGTGAATTTCGCCTCATCGCCAATCTCAAAGCTGAACTTGCGCTTCTCGGGGTCAGTACCAGCTTCCCCGAGACTAGAACCAGCTTTCCCTGAACTAGGACCAGCTTCAAGATCTTCAAGACGCTTTAAATGGTCCCAAGTATCCTCGGTGTCCGCACTAGGACCCGACTCGAGGGTTCGAAGACGTCTGAGATGGTCATCGCCATCGGGTGACTTGGAGGTCCCGCGTCTGGTCTTCTCGAGACCCGAGGCTGGTGCGGCTCTGCCGGCTTCAGCCCGAACTCCTTGCATCTTCGCGCCACTCTTGCAGTTCTTGGACTCCATATCGAATGCTGGTTACAGGTGAGATGAACTGAAGATTGCGAATAGCTGTGGGTTTGGATCTGTGAGAAGAATATGAGAGGGATCTGAGTCGAGATTGGTTTCTAAAGGTTTGGATAGTACTGTCCACAGAGACATACTTATACCTGATCAGACTTGCTCGACAACAAAGCTATTGTTGCCATTGTTATTGAAATTCAAGTGTTTGGGCATAACAATTCCTTGTCTATTTGTTCTTGTTGTGGTGCGAATATGGCTTTCATCTGTCTTGAAAGGGTAAGTGAAGCCGGCAAGAAAAATGTAGAAAGTAATCCACCATATCACCGGGCAGATAGTGACGGGGATCATTTGGGGGATGAAGCTCGACCACATTGAAATATTGGAGGGTCATTGAACGACAGAAACCATGACCACGAATGTGATTGTACCATGCAGTTCTGAAAATCAATGAAAAACACCAGAGAAGGCTTTCACGCAACTCATCTGTGCAGCAACCGGTTGACACGGTCGCTCAGCAGCAAATAAACCATCAAGGCCCAAGACTGAATAAGTGGGACATTGAAAGGGAAGCCATATCAATAAAGATAATGGACAAGAAATTCAACAAATATGATGACCGGTCTCTGGGCACGCCTGACGCAGGATCCTGGGTTTCATGGTCGAGTGGCTTGACGGAACCGTGCCCTCCGCCTACATGTCCAGACGTTAGGGTGTAGAATCTCGAGCCTTCGAGCACTCGGGTTCGAGTAGGGGGATCGGCTGATACCCACTCATTTTTGTTGTTTCACTTTCAGTGAATTACTAACTTTTGGTCATTATGATTATCTCTTTGTTGTAGGCAGAGAGCAGCAATTTTCCGGTTGCTGCTTCGTTGACTTTTGCAAAATACATTACATATGGAAGTAAATGGGGAGCCGAAATTGTGCGATGCATTAAGCAAAAGAACTCCATGGTACGCAATAGAATGTGAATGCCAAACCATTGATTTGTTTTACTCTTCATTACCCGTCATCGATCAACCTGGACAAGGTAATTGAAATGACACGGCATTTGACTCGTCGCTGGTCACGTTGACACCGACGACATGCCAGAGTCACTCGGAGTCTTCGTTGGCCGGACGCTGAGGAAAAGGTCCAGATCCAGTACAAAAGAACAATGAAAAAATGTGACAAGCAGTCATCGAATTTTGTGCCCCGGCAACACCATTGTCCTGTCATTCGACTCTTTATCCAAGGCAAACAAGCGAGTCACCTACACATATCATTGAGGCAGACAATGGAATCTAGAATGTTTGCATATTTGCTATTTATAAAATCGACCAGACCCGTCACCCCCCAATCGATCAAAGCAATGAAACGCGTCCCAACGGCCAGGGAAGCTGCTCATCTCAAAAAAAATGAGTAGAAACAGTGTCCCAGCTCAGGATGAGGAGGAGCCAGTGGCCACCGAGGAGGAGAGACCCTTGCATCTGCAGACTGTAATGGACAACCTTCCAAGTCTCGCCACACCGATCAGTGTGAAAGAGTGGCTGAACAATGTCGAGGAATTTTACGAGCAAGCGGAAGGGCCGGCACCGCCGATCCCCCCAAGGAACCCTCGGCGCCTGCAGCTTCTGATCAGAAAAGAGCCCACGTACGATGAGTTGGAGGTTTCGCCAGGATCGGACGGATCAAAGACGGGAGACAAGTCGTGGCCCCAGAATAATGACTCAGTTCTAGAAGAGTCTGCGAGGAGAGCAGACGACAAAAGTCCTTGAGTTGGATGGCTGGCGTACCCGAGAAAAAAAAAAAAAAGACTTCTAGGGCCCTGGAGTTGCTACTAGGAAAGAGCGCCAGCAGAAACAATGGGCGATGTCGATGTGAACAACGCAAGCAGACCTGCTTAGAAAGACAGCGTCTAGGGCGACATACAGGATGAAGGTGGAGCACTGATACTCCATATGAACTCTTGATAGTATACTAATGCAAATGAACCATGCCACAGTACTGATGATCTCTTGTGATTGCTCTATAATATTGAATCTACGTTTCTATCATCGTCTCGTGGCGACCATATATCTACAATTCCGGTTTATAGTGCCTCGCTCGCACATAACAAGGAAGCCCGCCCTCCATGGGCAGCGTGAGACTCGTCTTGCTGACCCGCTTGGTGCCGTAAGCTGGCATGAAATCAAACGTGGTCATGATGGTCGCAATGATCTGGACAGCCATGACCTCGGCCATCTTCTTGCCCAGACACGTCCGCGCACCGCCATTGAAGACGGGAAACTCCGAGGCGCTCTTGGATACGAACTTGCCGTCGACGAGCCAGCGGTCTGGCCGGAATGAGTCGGCATCGTCTCCCCAGGATATCTTAGATCTGTTCATGGCCCAGGTGCACCAGAGTACAATGGAGTGCTTGGGAAGAAATGTCCCATCTGGCAAGGTAATGTCCTTTTCAGCTTGTCTGATCTCGAATGGAATTGGCGGATACATGCGCAACGCCTCATAAAACACGGCCATGACGTATGGCAGAGAGTTCGGTGTAAACATGGTTGGATCAAGCTGTTGGAGGTTTGAAGAATGCTCGGACAGATTCTCTCGCAAGAGCAGCTCTTGGATCTCTTTCCGGACCTTTGCCGTAGCAAAGCGATTTTCCATGAGTAGCATAAAAGTCCACGTTAGTGCTTGGGCAACGGTGTCTCTGCCCGCGGACAAGTAATTCAACGCTGAATCAGCAACGATTTTTTCGTTCTCAATGGAGTCGAGAAGTGATTGAATAAGTGAGCCCGAAATGTCGTCGAGTTTGGTGCCGTCGCCCTGCTTCTTGCCGGCGTGCCGATCGCTGACGGCACTTTGCACAATCTTCTTTCCATAGGACGCGACAATGGCCAGGGACTTGCGGAATTTGAAGCCCGTGAACGGTTCCGTGATGAACCAGAGCGGATTTTGAAATCTGGCCGTCGTCTCTCCCGAAGCGTGCTCAAAGGCCGTGGTGAACTCATCGTCTGCATGCATCTCCATATTGTACGCCATCTTGCCCATCAATTGGCTCGTGATTTCATGGAAGACAGTTTGCAGATCCAAAGATGTACCATCATCTCCGTGCTTCCTGAGAAAGTCGAGACTTTGGCCGAGATATTTCGGCAGAGCGACATCAGTCAATACTTGCAGGTTCTGTACGTTCAAAAAGGCCAAGCCCGCTTTCCTCTGCACCCTCCACAGATCCCCATCGGAATTGATGATGCCTCCACCAAAGAGATCCCACGAAAGCCTCTTGAAGAAGTCCCCCTTGGTGAAAGTGCCTTCATGCTTGTACACGAACTCAAGATTCTTGGGGTCATTAATGACTACCCCCGGAGGGAGGGTAGGTACGGAGATTTGAAATGTCTCATAGCCGAACTGACGCTCGCACTTTGTAAAGTATTCAAAGAGCTTTTGGCGTGCCTGGAGAAAGACGATGCCATTTCCAGCAATTGGCAGGGTATTTGGCGGCTTCTTGAGAGGAACGCCGTGCCGTCTCAAAGTCGGTGTGTAGAAAAGGAGGCGGTAACTCAGAATGGCGCCAACGAGCCCAAGCAGGTAGAGGACCGGCCCTTCCAACAACGCCATCGCCGAAAGGGAAAATGAGTCCTTAATCCTCTGATCCTTCGGAAGTTGTCGTGGTTGTGAGAAGTCCGGGACTGGGTCTATCAGTGTTGGTGTTGAAGTGGGACGACTTCCCGTTCTGGGGAACACCTGGGTCTTGGGTGGGACGAGCGGCTGATACAGAACTCTCCGTCGACCGTGTCTGTGCCTGAGCGAAAACGAAACACGGCAGGCTGCCGGTCTTGATCTCCTTAAATCAACTGTAATTATTCCAGGAAGAGAATCATTGAATAGGGATACAACATGATGGCTTCTAATAATTTGTGAAATTGAAATCAACAAAATTGTGTTTACATGGCGTCCAATTCATTGCACTATCGTATTCTGTAGTCGTATCAATTTCCTTAGTACGAAGTCTTTCACGTCACCAAAAGGAACCCCGAACTTGCAGGGATTGTCAGTGATTGTCAAACCCGCACTGAAACTACGGGACCGAACGCTAGTGTAGATACGGACAGGCGGCTTATACTAAACTGACTGTCTGTAGCTTTGATAGCTGCTGCAAAGCTGTGCTGTAGCTGCTGTAGCTACCCCTGCAACTAAGTGTCCCTGCCCGCTTCAAGGTCCACTGAGGTGCTGCGCGGGAGCTTGTGAGAAAGGCCGTTTCTTGTCTGTAACACGGACTTTTTGGTCCTTTCTCTCCAGTTATGACGACGATATTGAATCTGCCGTCTTCTTCTTCTTTATATCTATAAGTATTTTAACACTTCATCAATTGTTTCACCTGCTGGAATGTTTTGATACACTACATCTCACATTTTCGAGGGCTTCCAATTCTACAAAACAAAGCTCGAATCGGCCACCCAGGGACCCTCTTGTCGACGTCATCCTATTCTTTACAACTGCTAAAGATTCACCAATAATGGCGCCTCTAATTCCTCGCTTACATCTCTTTGAGATTGACGACCAACCCTGGTACGTCTCTTCTTTATATCACCATTGTGATGCCTCACAGAACATTCAGCCATAGAAACCTCCTCGCCATAAAAAGCTAACCCAGGTATCTTTCCCAAACAGGTTCCCTCCCTACCTCCGTGCCCGCGTCCAAGATGGCCTCATGCACGCCTGGACCTTTAGCCTGCCATTCCTCTGGTCCAACAGCCCCGCGACGCTGGTAGCCCGCATCCTCCAGCGCTCGCTCGGCTCCCATGTCTCGCAGTACACCTTTATCGACTTTTGCGCCGGCGCCGGCGGGCCTACGCCGTTTATCGAAAAGGCTCTGAATGCCTCCCTGTCGAGCTCGTCCTCGTCTTCGGTCCTGCCCCCGCCCTCGACCACGGATGCCGCCTCGAGGATCACGCCCTCGTACGCCGACATGGCCGCCGCGGGCGGCAACGGTGCCGCGGAAGGGGGAGGAACAAAAGACGACTCCGAGTCGAGGGCCGTGGACTTTGTCCTGACGGACCTGCACCCGCACCCGGACTCGTGGGCGCAGATCGCCGTGGCGTCCAAGCACGTCACTTACGTGCCCTTCCCCGTGGACGCGTCGGACGCGCCCGAGGGCCTCATCGAAAAGTACAAGTCCCGGGGCCGCCGCGTCTTCCGCCTCTTCAACCTGGCCTTTCACCACTTTGACGACCCCCTGGCCCGCGCCATCCTCCGGAACACGGTCGAGACGAGCGACGGCTTTGGCATCTTTGAGATGCAGGACCGCAGCCTGGGCAGCCTCGTCACCTGCTTCATGTACGGCTTCTTCATCCTGCTCTGCGCCCCCTTCTTTTACTGGTGGAGCCCCGCCCGCCTCTTCTTCGTCTACGCCATGCCCATTGTGCCATTTGTGCTCGTCCTTGACGGCATCATCTCGAGCCTGCGCACGCGGACGCCCGAGGAGGTTGAGATTCTGCTGCGGACGTGCGGTGCCGACACGAGCGAGTGGGAGATCAAGAGTGGCCGAGAGAGGTTCTTGTGGCCGACGGGATACCTTAACTGGATTGTTTGCACCAAGAAGACATCATGAACGGTTCTCAATGGATCCCAATTAAAACGCCGGCTGGAAAAATAATGTTTTGTATTTCTGTCCTGATAAAAGAGCCCATGCGTGAGGGGAGGGAAAAGCCCTCAAAGCGCTCAGAACTAATGTACGACTCGTCTTGGTATTTGCTAATTCATACTGAATAATGATCATGATCCCCTCGATAAATGACAATGCGGTCCTCGAAACTCCTGCAAGAAAAGACCAAAGCGTGCGGTGTAGGGAAATTTGGGCAAAACAAATTCTTTTGCTCTTTATTTTGTGAGCCAGCCCAGATAATCGACGACGATCAGAGTAACCATGCTGCAAAAAAATGACAGGTCAGCAATCGTCCACATTTCAGAAGGGGTAGAGTATATGTGTGGAATAGACTTACGCGTGTGGTGCAATGCGCACATAGTATGTTCCGAACCCGCGGTAAAACCTAAGCACGCCCTCCTCCTTGGCCACCTTGCGGAAGCAGTCGGCCATGGACTTGTAGGGCAGCTTGCCGTCGGGCCCGCGCTGCTGCTTCTGCAGCCGCGTCTTGACAAAGTCAAAGGGCAGCGACAGAAAGGAGGCGAAGAAGCCGGCAATGGCGCTGGCGGTCAGGGTCTGCGTGCGCGACGACCAGGCGGTGCGCGTCTTGAGCTGGGCCTTGGCCTCGGAGAAGAAGGCGAGCTGGCCCAGGTTGAGCGCCATGGCGCGGACCACGGTGGGCGTGGCGCCCGACCAGAGCGCCGTGACGCCCTCGGAGCGGGTGATGGACGCGAGGGCGTCGATGACGGACTTGTAGTTCTTGCGCTCGGCCAGGGGCTTGAGGCCGTCGGACTGCATGCGGATGAGCGCCAGGTCGGCCGGGTTGCCAATGAAGGCTGCTATGCCACCGGCGCCGAGACCCGCTGCCGCTCGCTCGGCGAACCCGACCGTCGTCCCGTTGTTCTTGGCGCGCTGGCCGAGCTGGCCCATGAATGTGTCAAAGAATCCCAGACGGGCTGTTGTGTATACTCCTTGCCTCAAGAGACCGGCGGAGAGACCCGTGTACAAGTCCCCGACCTTGCCCTGGCGTATAATGTCTGACGCAATACCAATAGCGCTGGGCTTGGGTCCAGTGGCCACGCCCTCGCCAGCGAGTTGCAGTCGTACCTTGACCATGTCGATGGGCTGAATCACTGTCGTGGCCAACATACCAGATAGACCGCCATTGATGAAGGGCAAGGCTGCCCGCATGAGTGGCGTGTGGAGGAAGTCGGTCTTGACTGCAGCCACAGTCTCACTGCCGGTTTTAGTCATGTTGGATGCCTTGGCTCGCGCAGACTCGGCTGCTTGCTTCAGAGTTGGAGAGCTCATGATGAGAAGTAGTGGTCAAGGTGCGTGTGTGGGTATATAATATGACTTGAACCACAGTGAGGTCTAGAAAGAGATCGCGAGAAAGTAGTACTTCCTCGGACTAAAAGCGCACTATAAGCTGGAAGAGCTTTGAGAAGCCAATAAGATGCCTTCTCGTGGAGAGCAGAGTACTATACCGAATCATCATTAGCAAGTGGTACATGGTTGACGGGGGCCATGTGAGTGTTTTAATATCTCTGCGCTGACACTTATCAAGCACATAAAACAAGAGCCGTGATGCTATTCCGGAAATCCGGTGTAAGTATACCCCCTGGCCGGGCTATGATTGCCTGAAACTCCACTTGTTCAATACCTCGATTCCCATTGGACCGGGCATCAGACAAGAAGGAGCGAAGCGAATCATCGTCATGGGAGCTAGTGTGAGGATGCGCATTATAGCGCAGCCCATTTGCTTTCGTTGCGGTGTTGTCATGTAGGCAGGTTATGGCCGAGGTGGGTTGCCGATGATAGTCGGGAAAGGCCGGGAGTGGAGCATTGGGCAGGACAAGGGTTATTTATGTATTGTATGTTGGGGGGGGGGGGGGGGGGGGGGGG
>SWKT01000160.1:0-38429 GCA_011058875.1 Neopestalotiopsis sp. 37M
GTAATACTAGTAATAGTATACCTTTAGCTATAGCTATAGCTATTTCTTTTAATTACCCTTTATTCCAATTATTACCTTATAATATTGCAATATTAAATAATTATTACAATTTAAATAATATTTTATATAATATATCAGGACCAAGTTTGAATTACGATAGTAACAAAGTACAATCTAATTTATATAATGAAGATATACATTTTGTAACAAGTAAAATATGAGATGGTAATTTAATAGAAAATAGCCATATAACTAGTATAGGTAACATTATGTATACTAATTATAACATGTGACTTATATTAGCTAGTTTTATATTATTATTAGCAATGGTAGGTGCTATAGTAATTACAATAAAACAAAAAAATTAAAATAAATTTGCGGATTCTAATTCTCCTATTCCAGATCCTTTTAGGGATCTGGGATTTAGGTACACTAGGTAAGAGCAATTTATTCAAAAGAAATTAGCTCAATTGGTGGAGCAACCGTTTTACACACGGAAGGTTGGGTGTTCGAGTCACCTATTTCTTACGGTAAAAAATACCAATTTTACAGTTTAACAAGTAATATCTTATGATATCAAAAAATATATTTATAAGCTCTATTTACTGAAAAGATGAAATTAATTAAAAAAGTCGAGTTTACCTGTTGTCGAACTATTCGTTTTATAGTTGCTGTTCTTATAGCTACATGACTCTTATGATTAGGATCTGATATTAGTATTTATGAAATATATAAAATATGTCCTATATATAATGTAATATTTTCATTAGGGAAAATATTCATAAAAATATCTCCTTATATGTTTATATTCTTATTTTTAGGATTATTTTTTATAATTCTAGTTGAGGGTTTGGGTTTAAAAGTTCTAAGTAGAGTAGAAAAATTTTTTAAAAGACTGTATTTAAAAAATGAAATATTTATCCTTAAGAATTGAGGGTTTGCTGTAGTATCTATCCTGACCATCATTTTTATTTCTATTATCATATCTCTAATTAAGGTTTGATTGTATACGTTAATATTATTATGACTTAGTTTATTAATGAAATTTTGATTGTATCATAATAATCCTCAACAATTTAAATTGGATTTAATTAAATTACTTAATCTAAGTTCTTTTATTGTTTTATTTTTATTTATTTTTGGTTTAATACCTAGTTTAATACTTTATATACAGAATCCTTTGTATTTTCAAATTTTGTGTAAAGATGTTTTATTATTTAGATATTCATTTCTACAGTCAATAGTCATATTTTTAGTATGTATTATTTTTTATAAACCTAATACAAAAGAAAATAGAATAAAGATTTATAATATTATTTCTACATACTTAATTTGTGGTTTATCCCTTATTGTAATAATTGAATTTTTTAAAGAAATTTTAGTAGGTCCTTATATATTAGAGAATATAGATCCTAATTCTGATGAAACTTTAACCATTAAAGTTTCAACAACGCTTCCTGTTATTGAAGGTAATGTACCTTCATCTATTATATCTGATCGTATTATACTTCGACGTCTTGTTTTATCGGATCTTGAGGCACACCATAGTCTTCGAGGGCAACCTGAAGCTATGGCTCATTCACGTAGAGGGAAACCAGATGCTAATTTAGATGAGACTCTGGCTCATCTTAAACGTATGTCTGATACTTATTTTGGGATTTTTTTGAAAAATTCTGACGGTACTGAGGGGGAATTGATTGGTGATGGTGGAGTGCACAAGTTTGTATCTGAAAAAACAGGATGACCTGAATTTGGCTATAAATTTAAAAAGGAGTACTGAGGTCAGGGATACGCTACAGAATTCGCTAATGCCTTTATGGGGTTTTGACTTAACTTACCACGTATAGATACACATATTGTAGTAGCCTCTTCTTCTGTTATTATTTGTGAGGATACTTCTCATGTAGTAGAGCTAGTGTGTGCTTGAACTACAGAGGATAATTTGGCTAGTCAAAATGTACTAAAGAAAGTTGGATTTAAATCATTTCAAGGTATGGATAATGGGTATGTAAATTGACGCAAAACTTTTGAAAAACTCTCGTTTAATACTTGCCAATCTATTTGTTCTGAGTATTTTGAATTTAAAAAATATAAATCTAGTCTAAAATTATAACTTCCGAGCCTTTATAATCGATTATTTATAAAGACTACAGATAAACACATAATGTCCGTGATAATTCTTTCTAGATATTAAACGTAATTACCTTAAAGGAAAACTATAAATAGACTTTAAAAATTCATAAATATTATTGGTAATAAGACGAATAGGTCAAAATAATTCTTAAATATTAAAAGAGGTCTGCTTTAAAGCAGCGCTTTTAAAAGAAATTAGCTCAATTCCTGGAGCGACCATTTTACACACGGAAGGTTGGGTGTTCGAGTCACCTATTTCTTTAAAAATTGTATTGCATCGACTTTTTTACATCTTAGTAAGTAATATCTTATGATATATAAATTATAGATCAAAATTTAAGTATTGTATGACTCAATTAGTTAGAAGTAACTTTCAGAATCATCCTTTTCATTTAGTATCTCCTTCACCTTGACCGATGTATACTAGTGTTAGTTTATTTACTTTAGCTTTAACTGGGGCATTATCTATGCACAGTTTTAGTAATGCATATAATGTATTCTACTTAGCTCTTTTAGCTGTAGTATTTTCAATGTCTTTCTGATTCCGTGATATAATTTCTGAAGGAACATTTTTAGGTAACCATACTTTAGCTGTACAAAAAGGTTTAAATTTAGGTGTTATTTTATTTATAGTATCTGAAGCTTTATTCTTCATGGCTATATTCTGAGCATTCTTCCATAGTGCTTTAACACCTACAATAGAATTAGGTGCTCAATGACCTCCTCTTGGTATTGAACCAGTTAATCCTTTTGAACTTCCTTTACTTAACACAGTATTGTTATTATCAAGTGGTGCTACAATTACATACGCTCACCATTCTTTAATCCAAGGTAAAAGAAGTGGGGCTATATACGGTTCAATAGCTACTGTTATATTAGCTATAATTTTCACAGGTTTCCAAGGAGTAGAATATAGTGTATCATCTTTCACAATAAGTGACGGTGCTTTTGGTGCATGTTTCTTCTTTGCTACTGGTTTCCACGGATTACACGTTATAGTAGGTACAGCCTTTTTAGGTGTAGCTTTATGAAGAATATACGCATATCATTTAACAGACAACCATCATTTGGGTTTTGAAGGTGGAATATTATACTGACATTTTGTTGATGTGGTATGACTGGTTTTGTATGTTTCTATCTATTACTGAGGATCTTAATCAATGTATTAATCCTTACCTTGAAGTGTTGAATAATAATATTCATTACTTCATTAGGAGTGTCTGCTGGCTGTAATGATATATTGCTCATGGACAGGAGTGGTAGCAATAATAATGAAAATTCTTCAAATCAAGAGGGTGAACAAACCTCTAACCCTTCTGATGGACAAGGACCAAATAATGATGATGATGATGATGATGATGATGATGATAATAATGAAGATGATGAAGTAGAATCAAATAATACAGAAGAAAATGAAAGCAATGACTCAGGTATATCTGTAGATAGCGCTTCGCCTCGAGACATTGAAGATTATTATGAAGACGAAGGAATAGATAGAGGTCGTGAACTGCCATCTGAAGATGATATAAACACAGTTGATGGAGCACTTAATGGTAATCCAGATGATATTGAATCTATTCGTCAAAAGTATGAAGCATTTTTTGACGACCCTAATCAATCTTTAAGTGAATCTTTAGAACAAGTAAGAGATTATATTGAAGAGGAAATTAGGGCACAAGATGCAGGGGCACATCATCTTCCTGCAGAAAATGCAGAAAATGAAGGTAGTGTTACAAATTCTGATAATGGTAATAACTCAAGTTCTAGAGATCCTTCAAATAACCCTGATTCTTTAAATAATCCTGAATCTTCTCATCATAGTCATTCTGAAGATCTTGTACCATCAATAGAGACAACTCAGTCATCCAAACGTAAACGTGAGGAAGAGGATTCAGAAAATGATGAAACAACTCAATTATCCAAACGTAGACGTGAGGAAGACGATATAGAAAAAGTTGAAACAACTGAGTCATCCAAACGTAAACGTGAGGAAGACGATGTAGGAAAAGATGAAACAAAAAAACAAAAAACTAGTCATAACAGTAATGATGACGACGATTCGAATAATTCACCTAAAGGTGGAGGAAGTTTAGGAGGAGGGGGTACGCCACCACAAGGTGGAGATACTAACTCTGGTGAAGGTTCATCTTCATCTTCATCAACTTTTACTTATATGCTTTTAATGAACTTATCTATATTTATGGATGAAATCCAGAAAATATTCTTTTTCTAAATACTTTTATAAAGTATATATCTCAAAAATTAAGACTTTTTCCCTAAAGGAATAAAGCACTGCCCTTAAAAAAAAACTTTTTAGATTTTAAGTTCTTTTTTTTACACCGACAAAGGTGTGCATAGGGCTAAAGATTCTTTAATTTAACAGGTAAAATGCATTTTTGATAAGAATGATATTCAAGTTCAAGTCTTGAAAGAATTACAAAAGGTTAATACTAAGACAAAAATTAGAATTTAATTGCTTTAGCAGTTGAACGGATTAGGGCCGGGTTGGTAAGGCGTCTCATTTGGGTTGGGAAGAAGTTATGTTCGAATCATAATAATCCGAAACAAAAATAACCTAGTGGTATAGTATATGATATAGATAAATATTTATATATTTAATATAAAAAAGTATACAAAGAGATTATTATGGATCCCTAAGCTATGTATTAAAGAGCAACAAGACAATGATGTATAAAATTTATTGTACATGGTAAACTCTTAGATAAATTAAATAATAAACGAAGGCGAATTGAAATATCTTAGTAGCTTCAGGAAAAGAAATCAAACGAGATTCTATGATTAGTGTGAACGAAAGTAGATTAGCCTATATACTATAAAGTATATTAATAAGTAAAATGGACGCAAATCTGTTTGAAGATTAAGGGGAACCTTCCTCTAAGGCTAAATATAATACATAAGCGACAGTGAAAAGTACCGTGAGGGAACGGGAATTGAAATAGTAATTTTATAAGCAGCTCGAACCAAAATGAGAGCGTACCTTTTGCATAATGGGTCACCAAGTTAACCTTAGATGCGAGCTAATCGCGTAGTTAAAACGATGATCAATCAAATGAATTAGTGTCTAAAGTTAGACCCGAAGCTAGGTGATCTTACTACAATCAGGAGTATAAAAGTCCGAACCGGTTATTGTAGCAAAAATATCGGAGGAATTGTGGTAAGTATAGTGAAAGACAAAACTGACCTAGATAGCTGGTTTTCTGCGAAACCTATAATAGTAGGCAATTTAAGTAACATTTTAGCAGGTACAGAACTTCATCTCAGACAAGGTGTATTAAATTTGATTAAAAGTTTTAGTCGGTTTTACCGCGAACTTTTAGTTAAATCGACATCTTACTTTGTACATATCGGGGGATCGTAGAGATTTTATCGGTGAGTTTGTAGACTCGAAATGGCAAAAATGAATATTAAATTATCAGACATAGAATGATAAGGTTGTATGTCAAAAGGGAAACAGCCCAGAACAAGAGTTAAGGTTCCGAAATTATTGTTAAGTGAAATTAAGAAAGTTTTTATTTAAGTCGACAAGGAGATGGGCTTAGAAGCAGCCATAATTCAAAGACCTCGTAACAGAGCGCTTGTTAATTTTTAAAGGCATCGAAAATTTAACGGATCTAAACAATATACCGATACCTTGTCCATAACTGATTATAAATTTATATTACAAGACGATAAGTTTTGAATTATAATCTTTTACTGGGGTAGCAGAACATTGGGTAAACCTGCAGCATTCCATCGTTTTTACGATGGATGCGACTCCATTGGAGATGATGATAATTATATCATCACAGCAAACTCAAGAGAGAATGGTGACATGAGTAACAAAAAAGAAGTTCGAACATAAGTTCGAACACTCGCCTAAAGCTTATGGTTTAATTAAAGTAACGGCCTCTAAGTTTTCACTTCCAAAGGTTGAAACGATGAGAAAATCTTATTACTTAAATGACAACATTTTTAAAGTGAAAAGTGTGCAGGAAAAATTAAGTAATATATCTCTATATATAAGAAATGACTATATAAAGATGAAAAAAAAACCGTACCTAGAAACTGTGACAAGTAAGCTAGTGTAGTATACGAAGGCGTAAATGAGCTAACAATCATAAAGGAACTCGGCAAACTAACTTCCGTAACTTAGGGATAAGGAGGGCTCATTCGTCCCGTGGGATCTTTTATTATTACGGTAATAAAAACTACGGGTAAGAAGGAAGAAGCATGAAATATTGTTGTACGACTGTTTAATTAAAACAAAGCACTTTGCATACGACTTAAGTCTAAGTATAGAGTGTGATTTCTGCCCGGTGCCGGCTGGTTAACGAAAATAACTAACTTTAAAAAGTTTGGTACTGTAGGAACCCCCGGTTAATGGCGGCCTTAGCGTGAGGGTCCTAAGGTAGCGGAATACCTTGACTGTTAAATGCAGTCTTTGCATGAATGATGTAACGATACAACAGCTGTCTCTATGATTGACTCAGTGAAATTGGCATAACTGTGCAGATACAGTTTACCTCTAGTTAGACGAGAAGACCCTATGCAGCTTTACTGTTACTAATTATTAGGTACGGTTGGGGACAAATATCAGCAAATAAGGTAATTGATAAGATACAAATGTAATACCTTTATTTGGGGATCGTATTGTGAGGATTATTTAATCCCCGTCTTTTCTGTAAAAAGAAAAGAATGTAACCTTAGAAAGGAAAAATTGCTAGGAGACAGTTTATGCGGGGCACAGACCCCATAAAGAGTAAATGGGTGTGTCCAACTATGTTTTATGTTTGTTTAGGCGTTTATCGCCAATAGATGTATCACTAAATAAAATATTAGTTTTGCTAATATTTGTTTGTTTGTAATAGTAGATAGCACGGCTATACAGCTAGCTATATTCTATCTTATTTATGTATAGATGTACAAGCCTAAGTATAAGAGGCGTGAGTCTCTTATATTTAATAATTCTTGCTTTTCTGTAAATAGATGCTGTTGTTTCAGTATAGATTTGCAGGGTATTAAGGAGGAGAATTTTTTTTTGTAGGTAGGATTTAAACTATTGAGAAATTAGTCGTAGTTAAGATGTTACGAGAAGTTTTTTCTAACATCTTATTAATTATTATATAAGGCTTTAAAATAGCACATATAATAGATTATGTAAGATACTTATCAAGTTTAATGGCTAAATCTTGCCTTACTGTTTGACCACCAACAAGTCTTACAGTCGCGTAAGCGGGGCATAGGATCACAAGACACAACAAGGAAAGGTCTTGGATTTTTGGAAAAGCTACGCTAGGGATGTTTGTTTGTCCTTCAATGTTGGCTATTAAAAATACAATATTTTTAAAGAGCAAAAACATTGTTATTAAATTGGGTGAATTTCAAAGATAACTTCTTGTGGTTATTTATTTTTATTAATTTTGGGTTACTCGGCCTCCAGCCGTGTTTCAGCCACCTGATCCCTTTGGGATCAGGTAGCGGCCTAATATAAACAAAACTAAAAAAGCCATATAAAAGAAGTAAATTTGAAGCGAAATTTATTTTAGCTTAAAAAAGAAATAAAATCGTTCAACGACTACTAGGTGAGTTTAAGCAAACAATAGTCCTATTTAATAGTACCCAACATTTTTATTATGTATTTAAAACCCAAAATTTTTTTTTATAATTTTATGACGATGATCAAAAAGAACAATATTAAATTAGAAAATACAAGTCCATCTATTTTTACTAAAAAAACAAATAATAATTATAAATTAGTACCGTTTAAATCAAGTACTAATATTGTAGGTCATATAAAATATTTACCTGCAGTATCTAAAGAATGAAAAAACAGTATTTATAATTTTAATTTAAAAAATAGTATAAATTTACCTGTTTATGATTTAAATATAAATTCTTTAATAAAAGGTTATTTTACCTTATATTTTAATAGCAGATTTTTAAAAAGTAAATATATACCTGTAAGAAATAAACGTAAATCTTTGAACAAAATATTTGTAAGTAAAGCAGAAGTAAAGCATACTAACAATAAAGCTTTAATAACTGTTTATGTTTATAATAAAGAAAGAATATCTTTGTTAAAAAAAATTGGTGAATTAAGACATTTCTTTTTGATAAGAAATATTCATAATATGGCCAAAAAATGATTAACATTTATTTCAGTACTAGGATCTGAAACTCTATCTTTTTTATCAAAAAATATTGATACTAATTTAGTGTTATTATTAAAATATAAAGCTAAAAATCGTAGAAACTATTTAAATAAAACATATCACAGTCGTAATTTATATTTTTCAAAAAAAGTTAGAAAAATTTTTTCTTATGTTAAAAGACTAAGATTAAGATTAAGTTTAAATAAAAACAAATTTGAAGAAAGATTTTTGAATAAATTAAGTGAATTAATCAGTAAATATTACGGTAAAAAAGTTGAATTTAACATAATAAACTTAAAAAATATAGCTCATAATAGTGATATTTTTACTGAAATATTAACTTTAAAAGTTAAAAAAGAACAATCTAATCCAATGCAGAGAATAAATTCTTTATTAGCTAAAGTTGTTTTACCTATGGTAAATCCAATAATAGAGAAAGCAAGATTAGAAAAACAAATGAATTCTAAATCGATTGATAATATATATGGTAATTCAAATATAAATTTGATTATGAATAAATTCCCTATAGGGAAATCAGGCGTAGCCGCTGAAAGTAATCTAGGAATTTATACACACTCTTTTAAAGATAATTTAAATAAATTACTCTACAATATATATTATAAAAATATAATGGATAACTCTAATTTAAGAATCGACGGAGCCACAGCAAGCACTACTGAATTAAGCAATTCATCTTTAAATAATGCTTATTATACAAATTTAAGAGATATTATTTTTGAAAATATTAAGTATAAAGTTATGGGTGGTGCAAGATTAGTTGTTAAAGGTAGATTAACTAAAAGATATAGAGCGGACAGAGCTGTATATAAATTAAAATGAAAAGGAGGACTTAAAAATAGAGATTCTTCATTCAAAGGATTATCTACTGTGGTGTTTAGAGGTTATCTTGATTCAAATATAGAAAAATCAAGATCAAACTCTAAACGTCGTATTGGATCTTTTGGAGTGAAAACTTGATTTAGCGGAAAATAATTGATTTATAATTCGTAACTGAAATAAGTGAAATATACAGAAATAAAAATGAAGAAATAGTCTGAACCATTTTGTAAAAAGTGGAAATAAAAGCGTAGGGCTTTATGATAACAAATTGAACAGGCTAATTTGCGCAAGAGTGTGCAAAATGAGTGCGCGGTTTGGCACCTCGATGTCGGCTTAACTTATCCTCATGGATGCAGAAACTATGTAGGGTACGACTGTTCGTCGATTAAAAAGTTACATGAGCTGGGTTAAATACGTCGTGAGACAGTATGGTTTCTATCTTCTAGAGGGAATTAGAATATAATAAGGAATAACCTATGTACGAAAGGAACTTGGAATATTAATTTATTAATATTGAAATAATAGAATTATTAATCTCTGGTTTACCTGTTGTTTATATGTCCTAATTTATAGGACTATCCTACTTTCACTTAAGTAGTTATGATAATATAGGCACGGCAGGAAAGCTATGTTAGTCAAAGATAAGTGCTGAAAGCATATAGGCACGAAGCTTACCTTAAGATATTTCTTAAATATACGTAATAGAACATTACAAACATAATATAAAAGTAGGTTAGCCCTCTTTTTATTATGAAGATAGGCTTTATTTGTAAGAATCAAGAGATTTTAAGGAATAAAGTACTAATTTTATAAATCACTAAATATTTTGTTTATATCTACTAAACTTTATGCCTGGTTAGCATAAAAGTAATGCAATTGTTTTGTAATCAATAGAAGCAAGTGCGATACTTGCACTGGGCTAATTATTTTTATAGCGCTTGTTATAAATCTTTTATTTATTATACATACTAATCTTTTATTTAGTTTCGGCAGCTAGCTTTAGTGGCTAAATATAGTTTTTAAAAAAGAACTTCCTTTTTTTTTTGACTCGAATCATTAGATTCTGCACTAAATTTCTACAGCTTCCTCTTTTGAAAAAAGGTTAAATATTAAAGCTAAATAAATAATAAATAATGTAAGTAAATAAAGATAACTTTATCAAGGATTAGTGGTCAAGTGGTACGACATGACTCTTTCAAAGTCACTATCGCGGGTTCGATCCCCGTCTAATCTAAAAGATCTCTTTTGCTGCGGATATTTTGACATATAGTTAAATAAAACTAGAATAAATGCGGTTTAGTGTAATAGTAACATATTTGACTCATGATCAAAAGATAAAGGTGCAAGTCCTTTTTCCGCGTGCAAATACATTACAATTAATAGAATCACGTGTTAGTATAGGGATTTGAAAATAGGTAAAAAAAAATAAACTTATTTCTTCATATCTTAATTAATTTAAAGTTGATTTAACTGTTTAGAGGCTATAACTTAATTGGTAAAGTGTACTACTCATAATGGTAAATATAAGTGTTCAAGTCACTTTAGCCTTAAATTTTTGTGGTGATTTTAAAAATCTTTCACAATAAAATCCGAGTGCTGGAATTGGTAGACAGTGCAAACTTAAGCTTTGTTGATGAATAATCGTAGACGTTCAAGTCGTCTCTCGGATACTTACCTTTTTTTAGGCAAAGCCTCACTTTTTATATTTAATAGCTTGCTTATTTATAAAAAATAAGCAGCTTATATGTAATATAAGAAAAAAAATTTTTTTAGAGCGTTGCGTCAGGCTTAAAAAAAAAGAAGCTTTTTTTTACCGTATAGGGGATATAGTTTAAATGGTAAAACTGCGATTTTGCATATCGTTATCTTAGGTTCGATTCCTAATATCTCCAATTAACCCTTAGTATAAAAATACAGTATTGGTAATATGGACCTATATTTTTGACTAAAATTAGTATAAGTGTTAACACACTTAAACCATATAAAAGCTCGGATAACTCAATTGGTAGAGTGAACCATTGAAGCTGGTTTTGTTGTAAGTTCAAGTCTCACTCCGGGCAAATAATATAGGGTTATATACATTCTTTGTATATACTTTTTTATAGTTTTTAAGTTATCACACTCCCTATGCATATTTAATGAATAAAAAGGGAAATGCTGGAATTGGTAGACAGGGTTAGTTTAGGCCTAACTGGTTGCAAGATCATGCAGGTTCAAGTCCTGCTTTCTCTATATGTTGTGGACTAATGGGTAAGTCATAAATTTTTGGTATTTACTATTGAGTGTTCGAATCACTCCAACATAAATTTATAGTATTTAATCAGCTTTATTTGTGTTTACTGAGGCGAAGCCTATCGAAAAATAAACAATTAATATATGAGAACCTATATTATAGGTTAATTATTTTTTAATGAAAATAAATACACTAAAATTTTAATCTAGACTATTTTGCTATAGCAAAAGAGATCTAATTTATAGGCTTAAGGATGATGTAGCTCAATCGGTAGAGCGACTGTATGTGGCACAGTCGGTTCCCTGTTCAAGTCAGGGTATCCTCCCTAATTTTTATCTAGTATTTAATCATCAACCTAACAAACCTATATCGTGTTAGAGCGATTTTTGTTTATCTTTTTCTATTTCAGGTTTATTTTATTTGATTTGATATATAAATCTTGGATTTATGAACGCAATTTAAAAAGAACTATTTGAAGCCTAACCTTAGGCGCCTCAAAAAAAAAATTAAAAATCAGGGTAGTTTAATAGGTTAAAACCTTAATTTCATACATTAAAGACGAGAATTCGATTTTCTCTCCTGGTTAAATAAAATGCGTATAAATCTTTGATTTATTCCTAGCCTCTTCCTTTATTTTTTTTAGTAATTTTTATCTTATTTATCACATAAATACTTTCTAAGAGTATTAGTGCATGTTATCCAGATAAAAAGAATAAAAAAAAATTGTGGGGACTAGAGTTTTATTTTATTTTTATTTATTTATTTTACTTTGTTTAATTACGATTAAGACTTTAAAAAAGCATTTATGAGCGTAAGCACAAATTAGGTCAATAAATAAATAAAAATGTGTAAGCACATATTTAATTTATATTATGATAATTTTATCTATATTATGTTTATTATATTCTAATGCCGTTACTTTAAGACGAGATATGTCTATACTTTTTAATAGAATTGCTATTATAGCTTTAGCTTATTGTTTTTTACTTGATTTTGCAAGTTTATCTTTCATAAATAAAGGGGTAGGTTTACATGGAGGTTTACTTCATTTAACTAACATAACACAAATATTTCATATATTTGTTTTTATAATTACTATGTTAATTTTACAGTTAACTAGTTTTTATCCTAGAAAAGTATGAATTAAAGAACATTCATCTCTAAGACATCTTTTATCTTATAAATTTGTTTATTATAGAACAAAAATTATAAATAAAATGGGAGAACATTTAAAAATTATAGAATACCCTTTAATTTTATTATTCGTAGTAAGTGGAGCAATTTTTTTAATGTCTACTAACGATTTAGTTTCTATTTTTTTATCAATAGAATTACAAAGTTATGGTTTGTATTTATTAAGTACTATTTATAGAAATTCAGAATTAGCTACTACAGGTGGTTTAATCTACTTTTTATTAGGTGGTTTAAGTTCATGTTTTATCTTATTTGGTACAAGTTTATTATATGCAAATTCTGGAACTACAAATATGGATGGTTTATACGTAATAACTAGTATCAGTGATGGTGCTATGGATTCATGATACAAACCTTATTATATAAACTTTTCTTTACTGATATTTAGTGTAGGATTCTTATTTAAAGTAAGTGCTGCACCATTCCATTTCTGATCTCCTGATGTTTATGACGCTATCCCTACAATTGTTACAACATTTGTAGCAAATATAGCCAAGATATCTATCTTTATATTATTCTTAGAAATAGTATACTTTACAAGTAATTACTTTTCTGAGTATAATTGAACTTTTGCTTTATTAATGAGTTCTTTATTATCTTTAATAATTGGAACAGTAGTAGGTTTAACACAATTCAGAATAAAAAGATTATTAGCATATAGTACAATAAGTCATGTGGGTTTTTTATTATTAGCTTTAAGTATAACTAGTATAGAATCAATACAAGCTTTCATTTTTTACTTAATGCAATATTCTATAAGTAATTTAAATGCATTTGTAATATTAGTAACAATAGGTTTCTCTTTCTATTTCTATGTTACAGAAAACAAAGAACATAAAGAACTTTTAGATAAAAATAATTCACCTATTCAGTTAATTAGTCAATTAAAAGGTTATTTTTATATAAATCCTTTCTTAGCCTTAAGTTTAGCTATAACAATCTTTTCTTTTGCAGGTATACCACCTCTATTAGGATTCTTTGCTAAACAGATGGTTTTAAGTGCTGCTTTAGATAGTGGTTATATTTTCTTAACTTTAATTGCAGTTGCAACTAGTGTAATTGGTGGAGTTTATTATCTTAATGTTGTAAAAGAAATTTTCTTTTATAAACCTGAATACAAAATAAATCCTAGATTAAAAGATCGTAAATTATCAGGTCATATTTATGATCAAAACGATCGTTTAGTTCAGAATTTAGAATTCAAATATAATAATATTGTTATGTCTAGTCCTATATCTATTACAATATCTAGTATAACATTAATAATTTTATTATTTATATTTATGAATAAAGAATGATTAAGTATGGGTACCATATTGGTACAAATTTTATTTAATAGTTAAATGAGTAGTATGACTTTTTTCTTTTTATTTGTTTCTATATTAGCATTAGTATTTTTAATTGTAAATTTACTGCTTGCTCCTCATAATCCATATCAAGAAAAATATTCTATTTTTGAGTGTGGGTTTCATAGTTTCTTAGGACAAAATAGAACACAGTTTGGTGTTAAATTCTTCATTTTTGCTTTAGTTTATTTATTATTAGATTTAGAAATTCTTTTAACATTCCCTTTTGCAGTAAGTGGATATGTTAATAACATTTATGGTTTAATAGTAGCCTTGTTATTTATAGGTATTATTACTATAGGTTTTGTATTTGAATTAGGTAAAAGTGCATTAAAAATAGATAGCAGACAAGTTATAACTCTTTTAAATGTAAAATCTTCTAATGTTACAGAACTTATAAGTAAAAGCTAAAATATAGAACAAAAAAATTTTTTTTTTATTTATGTAATAATAGTATAAAAAGTGTTAGTTAGATAAAAAGCGGAAATAGAATTAATATACGTATATTTATAAAATGATACAAGCAGCAAGAATTATAGGTACAGGTTTAGCTACAACAGGTTTAATAGGAGCAGGAGTTGGAATTGGTGTAGTATTTGGTGCATTAATTTTAGGTGTAGCAAGAAATCCTTCTATGAGAGGTCAATTATTTTCTTACGCTATATTAGGTTTTGCCTTCTCTGAAGCTACAGGTTTATTTGCCTTAATGATGGCATTCTTATTACTTTACGTTGCATAATAAAAAGTAGGACTTAATACCTCCTATGGAAATCATATTTGATTAGAAGGTTTAAAAATTTGAACAAATACCTAAAAAATATAATATATTTTTAACTATATTGTTGATTAGATCCTTTCTTTAGAGAAAGAACGTGGAGAAGATATATCTATACTAGAGATATAGTAAAGGACACGTTAAAATTATTAAACTTATTTGAAGCCCTTTATTGATAAATAAAAAACAAATCGATTTAACGATCGAAAAGTAATCTCTAATTCTATAAAATAATTAAATTATAATAGATTTATAACTAAGCGAATAATTTTATAGAGATATATAAATGAATATAATATGTTTTTAATTAAGAATATTTTAAATATAAATTTTGACGTACCTACTCCTTGAGGTATTTATTTCCAAGATAGTGCTACTCCACAAATGGAAGGATTAGTTGAATTACATGATAATATTATGTATTACTTAGTTATAATATTATTTGCTGTAGCATGAGTTATGTTATCAATAGTAAGAAATTATGTTGAAACTAAATCACCTATATCTCACAAATATTTAAACCATGGTACACTTATAGAGTTAATATGAACTATTACTCCAGCAGTGATATTAATATTAATAGCCTTCCCTTCATTCAAATTATTATACTTAATGGATGAAGTTAATGATTCTTCAATGTCAGTTTTAGCAGAAGGTCATCAATGATACTGAAGTTACCAATACCCTGACTTTTTAAATACAGATGAAGAATTTATAGAATTTGATTCATATTTAGTACCTGAATCTGATTTAGAAGACGGAGCTTTAAGAATGTTAGAAGTAGATAATAGAGTTATCCTTCCTGAATTAACACATGTTAGATTCATCATTACTTCTGGTGATGTTATACATTCTTTTGCTTGTCCTTCTTTAGGTATAAAATGTGACGCATACCCTGGTAGATTAAATCAAGTATCTGTATTCATCAATAGAGAAGGAGTATTCTATGGTCAATGTTCTGAAATATGTGGAATCTTACACAGTTCTATGCCGATTGTTATTGAGTCAGTATCTCTGGAGAAATTTTTGACTTGATTAGAGGAACAATAACAGATTCTTTAAACTTATGTTTAATAGAACCTTTTCCTTTAACCCCTAATTGATAGATATTTACGCCATTTTCATACCTAGATTTTTTTCAAATAAATATATTTAATAAGATTCTTGTTAGAATTCTTTCTGGTATGAATTTGGTTTATTCTTTCGCCAAGCTAGTGCAAAATAAGGGGATGAATTCAAAAAAGTTAATTTAGATTTGCTTTAAAGCAACTTTTTTAAAAGAAATTAGCTCAATTGGTGGAGCAACCGTTTTACACACGGAAGGTTGGGTGTTCGAGTCACCTATTTCTTATAGAAGTTTAAAGTTATTTAATCTAAAAATTTTGAACTTCTATATTTTTTACTTTAGTTTAAAATATACTACAATAATTTAAAAGAAAAAGAATAAAAAATGAATATTACACTAATACTTTTTTTAATAGGAATTTTAGGATTTGTGTTAAATAGAAAAAATATTATATTAATGCTTATTTCAATTGAAATAATGCTATTATCTATAACATTTTTAATATTGGTAAGTTCACTTAACATTGACGATATAATAGGACAAACTTATGCTATTTATATAATAGCAGTAGCAGGTGCAGAGTCTGCTATAGGTTTAGGTATTCTAGTTGCTTTCTACAGATTAAGAGGAAGTATAGCAATAGAATATAAATAATGTATTTAAGTATAATAATTTTACCTTTATTAGGATCAATAGTTGCTGGCTTTTTTGGTAGAAAAGTTGGAGTTAGCGGAGCACAGTTTATTACATGTTCTAGTGTAATATTAACAACAATATTAGCAATCGTCGCTTTTTTTGAAGTAGGATTTAATAATATACCAGTATCTATTGAATTATTTAGATGAATAGATAGCGAATGATTTAATATAATATGAGGTTTTGAATTTGATAGTTTAACAGTAAGTATGTTAATACCTGTGTTAATTATTAGTTCTTTAGTTCATATTTATTCAATAAGTTATATGAGTAATGATCCTCATATACAAAGATTTTTTAGTTATTTAAGTTTATTCACTTTTATGATGATTATATTAGTAACAGCAAACAACTATTTATTAATGTTTGTAGGTTGAGAAGGTGTTGGTGTTTGTTCTTATTTATTAGTAAGTTTTTGATTCACTAGAATAGCAGCAAACCAAAGTTCTGTTTCCGCATTCTTAACTAATAGAGTTGGTGATTGCTTTTTAACAATAGGAATGTTTGCTATTTTATGAAGTTTAGGTAATTTAGATTATGCTACAGTATTTTCATTAGCACCATACATGAATGAAAATGTAATAACTATTATTGGGATATGTTTATTAATAGGTGCTATGGCTAAAAGTTCACAAGTAGGTCTTCACGTTTGATTACCTATGGCGATGGAGGGTCCTACTCCTGTTTCTGCATTAATACACGCTGCTACTATGGTTACAGCTGGTGTATATCTATTAATACGTTCATCACCTTTAATAGAATACAGTTCTACTATATTATTATTATGTTTATGATTAGGAGCTATTACTACTGTTTTTAGTTCTCTTGTAGGATTATTCCAACAAGATATTAAAAAAGTTATTGCTTATTCTACTATGTCTCAACTTGGTATGATGGTTATAGCTATAGGTTTATCTTCTTATAATATAGCATTATTCCATTTAGTTAATCATGCCTTCTATAAAGGATTACTATTCTTAGGAGCAGGTGCAGTTATTCATGCTGTTGCAGATAACCAAGATTTTAGAAAATATGGTGGATTAATTTCATTTTTACCTTTAACATATTCTGTTATATTAATAGCAAGTCTTAGTTTAGTTGCTTTCCCTTTTATGACAGGATTCTATAGTAAAGATTTTATTTTAGAATCTGCTTTTGGTCAATATTATTTTAGTAGTATAGCTGTTTATGTTATAGCAGTTATAGGTGCAATATTCACAACATTATATTCAGTTAAGGTTTTATATTTAACTTTCTTAACTAATCCTAATGGACCTCTAGCATATTACAAACATGCTCATGAAGGAGATATTTTCTTAAGTTTACCTTTAGTAATATTAGCTATTTTTTCTATATTCTTTGGTTATATAACTAAAGATATTTTTATAGGATTAGGTTCTAGTTTCTTTATAGATAATAGTATTTTCATACATCCTGTACATGAAATAATGATAGATACTGAGTTTGCAGTGCCTGCTTTATTCAAATTATTACCTTTAATATTTACTATATCATTTAGTATTTTAGCTTTTGTAGCTTCTGAATTTTTACCTGAATCTTTAATTAGCTTTAAGTTTTCAAAATTAGGTTATAATATTTTTGGTTTCTTTAATCAAAGATTCTTAGTTGAAATGTTCTATAACAAATATGTTACTAACTTAGTTTTAAATTTAGGTGGACAAACAACGAAAGTTTTAGATAAAGGAAGTATAGAATTCTTAGGACCTCATGGTTTAGAAGTAGCATTAGTTAAATTAAGTAAAAATATAGCATCTTTAAGTACAGGTGTTGTAACAAGTTATGCATTATATATCTTAATGGGTGTTATTTTATACTTATTAATTGCTTTCTATTTAGTACAATTTAATTTGGATTTAGTTGTATTATTATTTTTATCTGTATTTTGTTTTTTTGTACAAAAAAGATAGAATAAATTAGTAAAAAAAAAGTTATTTTTTGCTACTTATAATAAGGAAAAAAAAGAATTAAGGACTAGATAAAGAAATAAATGACTAATTTTTTATTTAGTTTCAGAGGATTGTATTATGTTCTAATAACTTTTTTAATAGAAAATACCTTTTTTCTTAATTCTCATTAGCTCAATGGTAGAGCAGGATACTTCTAATATCCTGATTTTAGTTCGAATCTAGAATGGGAATGTTCATTATTTAATAAATTATGATGTTATTTATTTGCCTTTTTTTTTAGAATTTTTTTCTTTAGATGGCAAAAACCTTAAATTTTTAGAGCGCTGTGACAGGAAAAATTCTAGGTGCTGCATAAACTTAATTATCTAATGAATTTTTAAATATTCTTAGTTTAACATATATTATGTAGTGGTAAGTATAATAAGATTTTTACACAAAAGAAAATAATTTTTTTTTCTATAGGTATTTAATCACTAAAATTTAATATATACTTTTTAATTGACTTATCCTATTCAATGATTCCTTAATCTTGCTACTATAGCTATAATATTGTATATGATACATAATAGAGAATAAATCTAATTAGCTCTAATAAAAAAAAATTTTTTTTAAATTAAAAACACACATACACACATGAGAATATTAAAAAGTCATCCTTTATTGAAATTAGTTAATAATTATCTTATTGATTCATCAGAACCTAGTAACATAAGTTATTTATGAAATTTTGGGTCTTTATTAGCCATTTGTTTAGTTATACAAATAATTACAGGTGTTACATTAGCTATGCATTATAGCCCTAATGTATTAGAAGCCTTCAATTCTATAGAACACATAATGAGAGATGTAAATAACGGATGATTAGTTCGTTACTTACATAGTAATACAGCTTCAGCTTTCTTCTTTTTAGTTTACTTACACATAGGTAGAGGTATGTATTACGGATCTTACAGATCTCCAAGAACATTAGTTTGAGCTATTGGTACTGTTATACTTATACTTATGATGGCTACAGCTTTCCTGGGTTATGTTCTTCCATATGGACAAATGTCTTTATGAGGTGCTACAGTTATTACAAACTTGATTAGTGCTATACCTTGAATTGGACAAGATATAGTTGAATTTATTTGAGGAGGTTTTTCAGTTAACAATGCTACATTAAACAGATTCTTTGCTTTACATTTTGTATTACCATTTGTATTAGCTGCACTTGCTTTAATGCACTTAATAGCATTACATGATACTGCTGGATCAAGTAACCCTTTGGGTATATCAGGTAATTATGATAGATTACCTTTTGCACCTTATTTCTTATTTAAAGATTTAATAACTATATTTATGTTTATATTTGTTTTAAGTTTATTTGTATTCTTTATGCCTAATGTATTAGGGGATAGTGAGAATTACATAATGGCAAACCCTATGCAAACTCCTCCTGCTATAGTGCCAGAATGATATTTATTACCATTCTATGCTATTTTAAGATCTATACCTAACAAATTATTAGGTGTTATAGCTATGTTTAGTGCTATATTAGCTATAATGTTATTACCTATAACAGATTTAGGTAGATCAAAAGGTTTACAATTCAGACCTTTAAGTAAAATAGCCTTTTACATTTTTGTTGCTAACTTCTTAGTATTAATGAGCTTAGGTGCTAAACACGTTGAAACACCATTTATAGAATTTGGACAAATAAGTACAGTTTTATACTTCGGACATTTTGCTGTGATTATACCAGTAATAAGTTTAATAGAAAATACATTAGTTGATTTATATTTAACACCTAAAACAGCAAGTAAATAACCCTATGGTTATTACAAACTAATTTTTAAAACTATTTATTTTTTTTTGATTTTTATGTCATATAATCTTATATACATAATATAAAAATTAGAATATAAAGATGCACATTATAATAAAATAATGTCTAGGTTCAATCCCTAGCTAATTTTCTAAAAAAAAAAAGAATAAAAGAACCAAAAATCAATTTTTAGTTTATAACCAAGATTGGTATTTATTTAAAGATTTAAAGTTTATATACATTTATTATTATAATCTTTTTTTATCCCTTAACTCAACAAAATAAGCGTAAATTGTTGTCTGGTAAAGATTATGATGTAGATGGTCTACACTTTGATTGCAGATCTTAAGTTTGAGGTTCAATTCCTCCATAATCTTAAACAATAAGTGTGTTAGTTTAATGGTAGAACCTGGTGCTACGGACATTAAGGTATAAGTTCGAATCTTATATACACTGAGGAAAACAAAATCGTACAATTATCTTACTTCTTTTATTAAAATACAATGAGATTTACATTTCTTAATATTACAGAAATGCATAGTATAAAAAACTTATATTTCATAATATTAAGTAAACTATGTTTGTATTAATTAATTAAGTATATTAAATATTTATTTTAATTAAAAATATATATTTTGATATATTTATCGAAAGAATGAATATGCCTGTGTATATCGTTCAGGTTTGTGATGAAGCATCCCACGTGCATTTAAACGCTATACATAACAAAAATTCTTTACAATCATCAATAAGTATGTGATACGAAAGATGATTTTTATCAACAAATGCTAAAGATATTGGTACATTATACTTAATGTTTGCTTTATTTTCAGGATTATTAGGTACAGCATTTTCTGTACTTATAAGAATGGAATTAAGTGGTCCTGGTGTTCAATATATAGCAGACAATCAATTATATAATAGTATTATTACAGCTCACGCTTTATTAATGATATTCTTTATGGTTATGCCAGCTTTAATAGGTGGTTTTGGTAATTTCCTATTACCTTTATTAGTAGGAGGTCCTGATATGGCATTCCCTAGATTAAATAACATTAGTTACTGATTATTAATACCTAGTTTATTATTATTAGTATTCTCTGCTGTAATAGAAGGTGGAGCAGGTACAGGTTGAACTATTTACCCTCCATTATCAGGAGTACAAAGTCATAGTGGACCTAGTGTAGATTTAGCTATATTTGCTTTACATTTATCTGGTGTTAGTAGTTTATTAGGTGCTATAAATTTCATAACAACTATTGTTAATATGAGAACTCCTGGTATAAGATTACATAAATTAGCTTTATTTGGATGAGCTGTAGTTATAACAGCTGTATTATTATTATTATCTTTACCAGTGTTAGCTGGTGGTATAACAATGGTATTAACAGATAGAAATTTTAATACATCATTCTTTGAAACAGCTGGTGGAGGTGATCCTATATTATTCCAACATTTATTCTGATTCTTCGGACATCCTGAAGTGTACATTTTAATTGTGCCAGCTTTTGGTATAATAAGTACAACAATAAGTGCTAACTCAAATAAATCTATATTTGGTTACATTGGAATGGTTTATGCTATGATGTCTATTGGTATATTAGGATTCATTGTTTGAAGTCATCACATGTATACAGTTGGTTTAGATGTAGATACAAGAGCTTACTTTACAGCTGCTACATTAATAATTGCTGTTCCTACAGGAATTAAAATATTCTCTTGATTAGCTACATGTTACGGAGGATCTATAAGATTAACACCTTCAATGTTATTTGCTTTAGGTTTTGTATTTATGTTTACTATAGGAGGGTTAAGTGGTGTAGTTTTAGCTAACGCATCTTTAGATATAGCATTCCATGATACTTACTACGTTGTGGCTCATTTCCACTATGTTTTAAGTATGGGTGCTGTATTTGCAATGTTTGCTGCATGATACTTCTGAGTACCTAAAATTTTAGGTTTAAACTATAACATGTTGTTATCTAAAGTTCAGTTCTGATTATTATTCATAGGGGTTAATGTTACATTCTTCCCACAACATTTCTTAGGTTTACAAGGTATGCCTAGAAGAATAGGAGATTACCCTGATGCTTTTGCAGGTTGAAATTTAATTAGTAGTTTTGGGTCTATAATTAGTGTTATATCAGCTTGATTATTCTTATACATAGTATATGCACAATTAGTTGAAGGTAAAACTGCTTCAAGATTCCCTTGAATGACTCCTCAATTCTATACTGATACTTTACAAGCATTATTAAACAGAAGTTATCCTTCTTTAGAATGAGCTTTAAGTAGTCCTCCAAAACCTCACGCTTTTGTAAGTTTACCTTTACAAAGTTAAGTTTTGCCAGTATAATCTATAGATTAGCAAAAAAAGTCTTTATTGCTTTAATTGTATGCTTATGATTATTTTTAATTAAAAATATATTTCATGATATTCTTGACAATCTAAATTATTTTTAACCATGAGGCGCAACCACATATTTATAAATTTATTCTTTAATAAATTTAGAATTCTCATTAGCTCAATGGTAGAGCAGGATACTTCTAATATCCTGATTTTAGTTCGAATCTAGAATGGGAATGTTAACTGTGTTTATTTTTTTTGCAGTAAAAAAATAATTATTTAATGTCAAATAATTATTTTTTAAAGCCAGCAAGTTTAATCTGTTAATAATAAGTTAAATAAATTTTGAATTTTGTATATATTTACTTTTCATTTTTATCTATTATTTCATTTTTATAGGTAATTGATAAAAAGAAAAAAAATTTTTTTTTATGTTTTATATGCCAACTCTTATCTCAATAATTGAAGTACTTTTAGTAGTTGTTCCAGCTTTACTTAGTGTAGCTTATGTTACTGTAGCAGAAAGAAAAACTATGGCAAGTATGCAAAGAAGATTAGGTCCTAATGCAGTAGGATATTATGGATTATTACAAGCATTTGCTGATGCTTTAAAACTTCTTTTAAAAGAATATGTTGCGCCTACACAAGCTAACATAATATTATTCTTTTTAGGACCTGTTATCACTTTAGTTTTTGCATTATTAGGTTTTGGAGTTATCCCTTATGGACCTGGTTTAGCTATTAGTGATTTTAATTTAGGTATATTATATATGTTAGCTGTATCATCTTTAGCTACATATGGTATATTATTAGCAGGTTGAAGTGCTAATAGTAAATATGCTTTCTTAGGTTCTTTAAGAAGTACAGCTCAATTAATTAGTTATGAATTAATATTAAGTTCTGCTATATTATTAGTTGTTTTTTTTACAGGTAGTTTAAATTTAACTGTTAACGTAGAATCACAAAGAGCAGTTTGATTCTTATTACCTTTATTACCTGTATTTATTATATTCTTTATAGGTTCTGTGGCAGAAACAAATAGACCTCCTTTTGATTTAGCTGAAGCTGAATCTGAATTAGTTAGTGGGTTTATGACAGAACACGCTGCGGTTGTTTTTGTATTCTTCTTTTTAGCTGAATACTCTAGTATCGTTTTAATGTGTATATTAACAAGTATTTTATTCTTAGGTGGTTATTTATTTATAGATTTTATTAATATATTAACTTACTTAGATTCTATAATATGACAAATATTTGTGATAGATTGACTTTTAGTTTTAGACTATTTTCTTGAAGATATAATGAATACTCCTTTATTAGAAGGGTTCATGTATGGGTTTAGTTTAGGATTCAAAAGTTCTTTATTAATCTTTACTTTTATCTGAGTAAGAGCATCTTTCCCTAGAATACGTTTTGATCAATTAATGTCTTTCTGTTGAACAGTTTTATTACCAATAGTGTTTGCATTCATTATTTTAGTTCCTTGTATTTTATATAGTTTTGATATATTCCCTGTAAATATAAGCTTATTCTAACAATAAACGATTTAAAAATAAGTTCTTTTTTTTTTACCGTCGATCAATGAATAATTTCTAATTTTTGGATCTTATATTATCATGTAACTGTTTACTTATGATGTAATTTTTGTTTAATTACATGGGAAGTTTTTATTTATTAAAGATAATAATGTTATTATCTTCTTTATTATTAATTCCTATTTTAGGAATATTTTTAATATCTAGTAATATGTCTTATGAAGATGCGGAAACAGCACCTTCAAAAATATTATCTTATAAAATTACAGCTCTTGTTACATCTCTTGTTAATTTAGTAATATCATTAGTTATATTTATATTATTTGATTTTAGTTCTAATCAATTTCAATTTGTACAAGAACATTATAATATAAATTTATTCGATATTTATTTAGGAGTAGATGGAATATCTATCTATTTTGTTTTATTAACTACAATTATTATGCCTATAGCAATAGTATCTAATTGAAATTCTATCACTGAAAATGTGAAATCTTATTTAATAATTATGTTATTATTAGAAACATTACTTATAGCTGTGTTTTTAGTTTTAGATATATTATTATTCTATATTTTCTTTGAAAGTATATTACCTCCTTTGTTTATATTAATAGGTTTATTTGGATCTAGTAATAAAGTAAGAGCTAGTTTCTACCTTTTCTTATATACATTATTCGGATCTTTATTCTTATTGTTATCAATATTAACTATGTCTTCTATAATGGGTACTACTGATTTCGATGCTTTATTTAAAACAAATTTTGATTATACTACACAAGTATTTTTATTTATTGGTATATTTATAGCATTTGCAGTTAAAACTCCTACTATTTTTTTAAACAATTGATTATTAAAAGCTCACGTTGAATCACCTTTAGGGGGAAGTATAGTATTAGCAGGTATTGTTTTAAAACTAAGTTTATATGGTATATTTAGATTAATATTACCTATATTACCTAAAGCTTCTTTAGATTATACATTTATAGTTTTTGTGATAGGTGTTATTACAATTATATACGCTAGTTTTAGTACATTAAGAACTACAGACGTTAAAGAATTAATAGCTTATAGTTCTGTATCTCACGCTGCTGTATATTTAATAGGAGTATTTAGTAATACAATACAAGGTATAGAAGGAGGAATATTATTAGGTTTAGCTCACGGATTTGTATCTAGTGGTTTATTTATTTGTGCAGGAGGAGTATTATACGACCGTAGTGGTACTAGATTAATACATTATTATAAAGGTGTTACTCAAATGATGCCTTTATTTTCAATGTTATTCTTTATACTTTGTTTAGGTAATTGTGGAGCTCCTTTAACATTAAATTTCATAGGTGAATTTATGTCATTATACGGAGTATTTGAAAGATTACCTATATTAGGTGTATTTGCTAGTTCTTCTATAGTATTCTCTGCAGCATATACTATATATATGTTTAATAGAATATCTTTTGGAGGGTCTTTTACTAAATTCTTTGAAGATAGTATAAGTGATTTAACTAAAAGAGAATTCTTTTTATTATTTGTACTAGTAGCATTTACTGTAGTATTAGGTGTATATCCTTCTATTATTTTAGATGGATTACACTATTCTGTTACAAATTTAATATATAAATTCTAGTGGTATTATTAATAATTTTAAAGTGGGTTTCTAATTTTTTTTTACATTCGTTTTGTACTAAACGCAAATGTTAGGCGTATCTTTCACGCTTATTATAACATTTATAATAAATTTTTATTTATATTATGCCACAATTAACACCTTTTTATTTTGTAAATGAAGTTACTTTTGCTTTTGCAGTAATTCTTATAACAGTATACATGTTATCTAAATACATTTTACCAAGATTTGTTCGTTTATTTTTAGCACGTACTTTTATATCTAAACTTTTTAATTAAAGTGTAATATAAAAGATCTTTGTCAAGATTTATTTTTCAATAGTTCTTTTACGTTTATTGAATCTAACTACATAATTTTTAACATGGAAAAATTTTTTGCATTTACTCTAGATAGAGAAATAATTAGTCCTCTAGATCAATTTGAAATTAGAGACTTATTAAGTTTAGACGCACCTATATTAGGAAATTTACATATTTCTATAACAAGTATAGGATTATTTTTAACATTAGGAGTTTTTTTTATATTAGCTCTTAATCTTTTAAGCACAAACTATAACAGATTAGTAGGTAATAAATGATCTATAAGCCAAGAATCTTTATACGCAACTATTCATAGTATAGTAACAAATCAAATAAACCCTAAAAATGGACAAATGTACTTTCCATTTATTTACGCTTTATTTATCTTTATATTAATAAATAATTTAATAGGTATGGTTCCTTATAGTTTTGCTTCTACAAGTCACTTTGTATTAACATTTGCTTTAAGTTTTACTATAGTTTTAGGTGCTACAATATTAGGGTTCCAAAAACACGGTTTAGTGTTCTTTTCTCTTTTAGTACCAGCAGGTTGTCCTTTACCTTTATTACCTTTATTAGTTCTTATTGAATTTATTTCTTACTTAGCAAGAAATATTTCTTTAGGTTTAAGATTAGCAGCTAACATTTTATCAGGTCACATGTTATTAAATATATTAGCTGGTTTTACTTATAACATTATGACAAGTGGTATAATATTCTTCTTCTTAGGATTAATACCTTTATCTTTTATAATAGCTTTCTCGGGTTTAGAGTTAGGTATTGCTTTTATTCAAGCTCAAGTTTTTGTAGTTTTATCTTCTGGTTACATAAAAGATGGGTTAGACTTACATTAATGTTTACAACATTAATAATAAGTAACCCTTATATTTTTATTATACTATTTAGAATTCTTTTTTTCTTTTATATTTTTTTTTCTAATGTTACGATAGATTTTTTGAGCGCAAGCATAAACGATTGAATCTGTTATATATGAGGAGATAATATAGGTAGTGGTTCTTCAGGGAATGGAGGTAGTGGTGGATCCGGAGGTTCACCTCAAGGACCGTCAGGTAATAATTTTTTACCTCATCACCCTACAGGTTCAACGTCTGATAGAGAAAATGTTATTCTAGAATTAGAAGAAGTAGCTAATCAAAATTTAAAAAATAAAGCTAACTACTCTGAAATGAGTCATCAAGAAAAAAGAGATTTTTGTATTAAAGATATGAAAAAAAATTTGTGAGAAGCGACTATTGATGTTATTAGAGAAAGAAGAACAGGGCAATTAAATCCAACAGGAGATCCAGAGTATAGAGTTTTATATAGTAAATTAACTCATAAAATAGCAAATCATCCTGAATTTCCTAATGTTGATTAAAAAAATTTTTTTCGTTATATTACTATTATAATAGCATATCTTTATTTTCTTTTATGTTTGGTAAATACCTTTTGCTTTTAATTATTTTACATAAAGAGAAGTTTTTATTATATTTTTAGGTTAAAGTAGATTTAATTTAATAGGATATATAATCTAAAAATTTTTTTATAAATAATTAATTTTCATTAGCTCAATGGTAGAGTAGGATACTTCTAATATCCTGATTTTAGTTCGAATCTAGAATGAAAATGTTAATTGTGTTTCTTTTAAAGTTTAACCTATTAATAAGTAAAATAAATTTAAAACGAGTAGTAAAAAAAAGAATTTATTTGAAGGATTTCGTATCACTATACAATAAATAAATTCTTTTTTAAGGCACTTTAGTTTTAATTTGAAGTATATCGGGGGAGGGTACTCTTCGTAATTTTAGGCTTTTATACCTTAAATATTCTTGTTTTATTAGAGATAAAAAATAAACTAAATTTAAAAGTATTTAAGGAAAGTTATAGTAAACAATATGTCTGTATATATAATTACTTAAAGTAAAAATTTCAGGTATTTAGTAGAAAATATAATAAATTAAAAAATATTAAATCATAAATATAATTTAAAAGCTAGCTACGCAAAACCTACATAAAACTATATTTTAGGGAGACATATTAACTAGAGATAGCTTGATTTTATCCTAAGAAAAACTTTAATTTCTAAAAATGAAATATTTTTAAAGATTAATTCTATATATTATATAGTGAACTATGAATAAACAAACACTAAAATAATCTAGTGATGGATGTTACCATCCACATTTTAATAATGTGTTTATAAGGGTGAGTTTGGTGATGGCTCTGATTGAACGCTGTCGAAGGGCTTGACACATGCTAATCGAACGTTTAATAAAATAAACTAGGCTATTAGAGATCTTCGGGTTTTTAAGAGCTTGTATTTATTTATTATTAAAAGTGGTGTACAGGTGAGTATAGATACCCAGCCGGCCTTAAAGAGAGGGATAAATCCCTCATAACGAAAGGTGAAATAATCACCGCTTTAAGAGGACTTAAGGAAGTATCGTCGGGATGGGTTGTTGTTAAGGTTACTTCTTAACAAGCTTTTAATTCTCGTAGTCGAAGCTGAAAGGTTGATCGACCACATTGGGACTGAAAAAACCCCAAGGCAATGTTGTACAGCAGTGAGGAATTTTGGTCAATGGCCTAACGGCTGAACTGGCAACTTCGGAGAACGAAGACTAGTTATAGTTAAACTTTAACTATAACTTTTCTATAAATTGACTTATCAAATAAAGTTCTAAGTGTATATTGATAATGACGGTATGCATATTGTGGCTTGACTAATTACGTGCCAGCAGTCGCGGTAATACGTAAGAGCCTAGTGTTATTCATCTTAAATAGGTTTAAAGGGTACTTAGACGGTAGTAAATGACTTAAAATAAGAGTACATCTCTACTAGAGTTTGATATGGGGAGGTCGTACCTGGGGTGAAGAGTTAATATTTGGTAATACCCTGGGGACTGGTAAAGGCGAAGGCAACCTCTTATGTAAAAACTGACGTTAAAGGACGAAGGCACAGATAACGAAAAGGATTAGATACCCTAGTAGTCTTTGCAGAGAATGATGAATGCCATAGATTAGGTATATTTACTTGGTTTATAAATGAAAGTGTAAGCATTTCACCTCAAGAGTAATGCGGCAACGCAGGAACTGAAATCACTAGACCGTTTCTGACCCCAGCAGTGAAGTATGTTATTTAATTCGGTGATCCACGAAAAACCTTACCACAATTTGAATGTTATTCTATAGCGGACTATCGTGATCGAAAAAAGCAATAGTTCGTGCTGAATAATACAAGTGTTGCACGGCTGTTTACAGTTAATGTTATGAAACTGCGGTTCCGACCGTGTAATTAATGAATACCCTGGCTTTATTTATTAAAAGGTGATTTTTCTCCAACATAAAATAAAGCATTTCATACGCCTTATAATAGTATGAACAAAAGGGAATAAGACAAGTCATCATGGCCTTAATATTGTGGGCTATAGACGTGCCACAATTCTCCTACACAAAGAGAAGCAAAAATGCGAATTTAAGCTAATCTCAAAAAATAGGATATAATTAGGAATGGATTGTAGTCTGAAATTCGGCTGCATGAATAAGAAATTGCTAGTAATCGTGAATCACCATGTCACGGTGAATCTAACTTCGGATTGGTACTAACCACTCGTCGCATGCTGAAAGGAGTTAGCGCAATAAGTTTGCTTTTCTATTGTAAGTACTTAATAATAGGATTTAGATCTTATAGTAGAATTCTTCGTATGCGCGATTCTAATTGGTGTTAAGTCGAAATACGGTTCGTGTAGTGGAAGTTGCACGGGATACATAAAATTAACCACAAATAAGGAAGATTCCGTTTATAGGTAAAACGGTTTATTATTAATAAGTAATCTATTAATAAGAGCAATGTATTAATTAAGTTATTTATAGCTTAAGCTTTTTAAAGAGTTCGAATCTCTAATCTCCTAATGAAATATAAAGATTCCCGATGTTAATTCAATATTTTCTTTATTTTTTGAACTTTATAATTATTAAGTTTTTTTCAGTACCTTAAAGGATATTGACAAAAATAAATCAAGCGAGTAAAAAAGAACTTATTTGAATTCTAATGAATTAATAGAAATATTCTGTGCTTGCCCTCGAAAAAAGGTCTATTTTTTATATCTAGCCTTAATCCCGAAGGGATACGCGGGCTTGTCCCGCATCCGTGGCCTGGTCCCGGAGAGGACTAGTCTTCAAAGAATTCTTTTTTTTTTTTACGGAGCATATAATATACTTTAAACTAAATTCCATTGTCAGAATAAATATTCGATTTATTCTGGCGCATAAAAAATCCTAAAGGCTGGTAAATAAAGACGTTTATAAAAAAAAATTTTTTTTTACCAGTACTATAATTCTTTGGTTTTTATTAAGATAAGTTAGTATATACTTTTAATAAGGAGACTCCCTTTATTGGTAAGAAGGGCTGAGCTGTAAACTCAGTAGTCTAACGGCTTTAAGAGTTCGAATCTCTTGTCTCCTAAGTCTCTATAGCTCAACGGTAGAGCTTAATACTGTTAATATTATGATAGATGTTCGATTCATCTTAGGGGCGTATTATCTAAAATAGTATTACTTAAACATACTATTTTGGAAATAAACAAATTTAGTTAGAAAATAGTCTTTGGCTGACCTTAGGGCGGCAGGGACCAGCCTAAAAATAAGAACTTATTTGAAGAGAAAAACTATTTTCTTTTTTAGAAAGCTTAATGTTTTTTGATTAGGTTTCAAAGAATTCTTATTTAAATCGCGGCTAGCCCTAATCCCGAAGGGATACGCGGGCTTGTCTCGCATCCGTGGCCTGGCCCCGGAGGGGACTAGTTAAATAACCCTGATTATAATCATTTATATTTCAGTCTTATTAGTTTAACCTTTATAATCTTTATTTTCATTTATTTCTTCTTTTTTAAGGGGGGGCCAAGGAAGTCTAAATTAGATAAGAAAATGTTTATTTTAATATTAGGGATATTAGCATAACGGTAATGCATATGACTTTTAATCATCTTTATATAAGTTCGAATCTTGTATATCCCAGATGAATGGTGATATATTTATTATAATATAGCCCTGGCGGGGACTTACGCCCTTAAAAAATAATTCTTTTTTTAAGGGCAGCGGAGCAGAGATACAGGTTATATTTTAATAATATAATATTATTAACAGTATAATTCTAAATAGAATAACGACCATCATTTAATGGTAGGATTGCTTCTATATCTGTCAGTTTAAATGAGGATCCATTTTTATCATATATTTAAATATGAATATTATGCAGATAAACAACCATAGGTTAATGGTAGACTGTTCCTCTACCACAGGAAGTGTGTCAGTTCAATTCTGACTGGTTGTAATAAAAGCATTCTAAAGATTATAGTTAAACGGTAGAACGGTAATTTTCCATATTACAAATTCAGGTTCGATTCCTGATAGTCTTAATTTAAATTAAATAATATTTATATTATTTAGTCTAAATGTATTAGTGGTAAACTCGTTGCTAGGTTGGGTGGGTGGGCATTCATATATATCCATAGATTATATATGTTGAAAATTGTTAGAGAAATAGTCTCTTTTTATAAAAATATCAAAAAACATGAAAAATTACATACAAATAGAATTTAGAAGTTGAAATTATACTAATCACCTTAACGAAGCGAGGAGATAACGCCTTTATAGGTAAAAAACTAGTTACTGTAAATGAAGCTTTAATAAACGGCATAGAAAGAAAAGTATGCTATACACCTTTAAAAGAAAAAGATTTCCAAGGAAAAGATCTTTCAAATTTTTCTTTTAATATTAATCCTACAGATACTCTTTTTGGTTTAACAGTTAATAAGAGTATGTTTAAAAATAAAGATAATAAAATGATTAATATTATAGGTAAAATAGTAGTATTAAATGATTACACAGAAGTAAATCTTTATGATTTAAGATGATTGCTAGGCAAAATGAATATCAAAAATTTAGTAATATTTTCTATTAATTTAACTGATAATATTAAAATAGAAAAATTTATGTTTGAAGGAGATTCTGATCTTACATATATAGAAGTAGGAGTGGAATATTTCATTGAAATGATGAGCAATAATCCTAAATATTTTTGAGAAATAAATCCTAATTCTTTATATATATTAAGAGATGGCAGTCACACAGATATTAAATATATATTATCTCAAATAGGCGAGTTTGGTTTAAATTTAGGCAGAGGTGGTTCTCAAAAAAGCCACATTATGAGTCCTTTAGAATTAAGATTATCTAGTTATTTAATGGCTATATTTAATTTTGATTATAATAAGTTAGCATTTTCAAATGTATTTAATACTTTACCTAAATCGAGGTATCTTCCTTATATAAGAAATGAGAAAAATCAATTAAATGATAATGAATTAACTAATAAAAGCATTTAATTAAATAAGTAAAATTAGGTACTACTAATTTAATAAAAGGTTTATTTAAAGATATATTAATATAAAAAGATTAACAATTTTTTATATTTTAAAAGCTAAGTATATGAGGCAATACTTAAAGATCAAAATTTGTTCTTTGATAGATTCGATTTCTATGGCTTTTAATCTAAAATAATAATTTAAATTATTATTTTATAGGCTTCTTTTAATAAATATTTAAACACAAAAATGTTCTTTCAAATGGATAAACCAATGATATCTTATTCCAATCTTTTAATGAATAAATCTGATATTTTGAAAAAAAACCATAAAAAATGTGGTATATATAAATGAAATAACCTAATTACTGGTAAAAGTTATGTAGGTTCTTCTGTAAATCTAGGAAATAGATTTAAATATTATTTCTCTTTAAGTTCTATTAGTAAATATTTAATTAAAAAACCTAGTTATATCTATAGAGCTATAATAAAATATGGTTATAATAATTTTACTTTAGATATTCTTGAGTATTGTGAACCTGACGTAGTATTAAAAAGGGAACAATTTTATATTGATAAATACAAACCTGAGTATAATATATTGAAAATAGCTGGATCACGTTTAGGTCAAACATTATCTGAAGAATCTAAAAGATTGATAAGTATTAACTCTCGTAAATTATGAAATAAAGGTTCTAAAGGGGTTTCTAAAGAAAAATTGTCCGTGACTCCTCCAATTAAAGTTGTTACAAATGAAACTAAAATTAAGTTATCTATAAGATCTTCAGGCGTTAATGTTAAAGTTTTTAATAAGTCAGGATTTTTTATTAATGAGTTTTCAACTATAAAAAACGCAGCTAAATATTTAAATTTAGAACCTAAAACTTTAAATAGAATTTTTGAGACTGGCATTTCTTATGATGATTATATTTATAAATTTGAACCTAAAGATACTAGGATATGAATATGCGATGAGAATAATAAATTAATAAATGTGCTTAAAAATATGAGAGCAACAAGGGAATATTATAATATACCTAAATCTAGTTTGTCTGACTGTATCAGATTAAAAAAACCTTATAAAAATTTGTATTTTTTTTATAATAATAAATCAAAACCTGAATTTTTTGAATAATTTAGCCCCTTTAAAAAAGCATTGGATTTTTTTAATCTGATACGTTGGGGAGCATAGCAGAGATATAGTCTCTTTTTTTAATTAATTATTAATTATATTATGTACTTAAATACAAAATTCAAAAGATATTATTCTTCGTTTAATAACTCAAATATATCAAACACTTTTAATGTAAAACCTGCTGTAATCTATAATAATTTATTATCTTCTAAATCTATTATTTACAAGGATAATAGAAATAAAAGTGGGGTTTATAGATGAGTAAATAAAATAACTCAGGATAGTTATGTAGGCAGTTCTATTAATTTAACGAAAAGATTTCATAATTATTTTTCTTCAGAGTATTTGGCGAATAAATCTAGTAAAGGCAACATTAAAATAGTTAAAGCTCTATTAAAATTTGGTTATTCAAATTTTAATCTAGAAATTTTAGAATATTGTGATAAAAATATTCTTCTTGAAAAAGAACAACATTTTTTTGACCTATTAAATCCAAATTATAATACATTAAAATTTGCTGGTTCAGGTTTAGGATTTAAACATTCGTTAGAAACTTTATTAAAATTTAAAATTCGTGATATAGAAAAAGGACATGCTATTATTGTACTGAATAAATTAGACGGGCTTAATAGTGAATATTCTTCTATACGTAAAGCGGCTATAGACCTTAAAGTAAGTACTACTACTTTATCAAGTTATATTGGCATAAATAAATTACTAAAAAATCAATATTTAATTAATAAGAAAACCAATGTAATTAAACCTATAGTAGGCTTACCTAAAGTAAAATTATTAAATACCGTAACTAATATGGAACTAGAATTCTATAGTTTATTTAGTTTAACTAAATACATAGCTAGTGTAGAAAATATTATAGTAGCTCCATCTACTGTGTCTAAATACATAAAACAAGGTAAACATTATAAAAATAAATATTATTTTTACTTTATAAATAAATAGAAGAGTTATTTATAATTATTCATTAAGGGTCGAAGAACCCTTATTTTTACCTTATTCATTTAATCTTTTTTTGGGCCTAAACCCAAAAAAGATTATTACTATAAATTTAATAGTGGTATAGTATAGTATAGTATGTACGTATTAATATCACTTTTCTTTTAACAGCATTATGCTGTATAAGAAAATTATTAAGTATGTGTGTACTTTTTTATCTTTAATTTAATTATAATATGAAAAATTTTAATGAATTTACTAAAATTAATAACAAAATATACAGTATAGATTTATTTTCTTTTGATTACTCAGAATCTTTTTCTTTAACTCTTTTGGATTTTTTAGGAAAATATAGTATATCAAATAAAAATCTTTATGAAGATTGTGCAGTTTATTTCTTAGTGTTTACAGATGGTATTACTATTGTAGAAGTACCTTTTTTATTTCCATTTGTAGATAAAACAATTTGTTTTAAACATATATATAATACGTTTATATTATCTCCAGAGTCTGAAAATATTTATTTAATTATAAATAATTAGTTCGTTTAATTAAGAGCGCTGCGCCTTAATAGTTAAATATATGAGTAATTATGTACTCTTTTAAAACTTGAAAATAATATTTAATGTTTAAATTATATCTAAATAAAATTATTTCTTTATTAATTATGTTTGCATATGTGTACACCATTTACGATTTTATATTTAATTCTTCTTTATCTTTTGATAGTATTGAAAATATACAAGATTTTTTCATCAAAAATTCTAATAATTCTGTTGAAATAAATGATAATGATAATAAAAATATTCCTGAGGATAATAATCATAAAGTACATACTCCTGTTTTAACTTTCTATGATAAAATTAGAAGAAAATTACATTGAGAATTGTACGGGCATAATAATTACCCTACTGTAAACGAGTTTAATAAAACTTGAAAACCTACTGATAGTTTTAAAAGTAAACTTAAGTCTGAGTTTAAAGATCTGAAGAATAATCCAATAAGCTATTTTAAAAAAGATTATTCTAAAACTCGTGAGGTAATTATAAAAAAAAATGACATTATGAAAGAATTGGAAAGAAAAAACTATTATGTTGAAGGAAAAGGTTGACTAAATAGTGAAAATTTACGCCGTTTAAATGCTAATGGATATACAGTAAAAGATAGTAAAATAGTTAAAATACCCAAATAAGAAAAATATGTTTCTTTTTAAATAACTCAAAATAGAAAATTAGGGTTTTCTTTTTAAATTTAAAAAACCAAAAGAATGTTTTTATTACAATATTTAATTTTAATTGTGTTTCAGAATAGAATATGAATATATTTAATTCTTCTTTTATTGTGAAACATTTATGAACTTAGCGTACACCCTCATTTATTTGATAGTGATACTGATTCTATATCAAGTATGGAATGAAGAGATAGACCAGTAGAAGTGAATAATTCTGTTTATGAATTAGACGGAAGATCTGTTCATCCTTTGGATAATAGATTTGCTCAACCTTTAGAAAATACAAATCAAAGAGTATATAATGCTTATAATCCTAATTATGTTGAAACTTCTCAGGGTTGAAGAACTGAATTACCTGTAAATGAATATACTCCTCGTAATGACCATTGAATTACAGATTATAGAAATATACCTTATATAAATCATCCTTCACATTATCCTGGGCAACCCTCAACTCTTTTAGGTGAAATACAGTCTGAAGCTTCAATAGCAGATACATATCCTATAGGGGAAATAGAACCTACAAGATCTGATTTAGATCGTAATGGTATATATTCTGGAAATTTAAATTCTACTGCAGTTGAACGTACAACAAATTATAGACATCCTGATACTACTTATTTTTCAAGATTTAAAAATAGAATAAAAAGAAATGTTGATTATGTAGATAAAAAGGTAGAAAAAGACCTAACAAAATATCATAAAAAACATCGTATTGAAGAAGAATTACATGCAAGCAAATTATCTATAAAAGGGCATGGTAGAATAACTCACTCTGATCTACGTACTTTGAACAATAGTGGATATACAGTAGAGAATTCTAAAATAATTAAGATGCTACCTAGTAAAAAATAAGAGAACTAGTCTCTTTTTATATTTATTACCTTTTTTAAATGAAAAAATTTATTTTAGCTAAATATAAAAAAATCAAAAGATTTTTAAAATTAAATTATAGAATATTTGTTTATATTACTTTAATTATATCGTTAATATTAAATATATACATGATTTACAAGTTTAATAATCAACAGATGCAATATTTTATTTCTGTGCTTGATGAAACGAAGATTACTCAAAATATAGAATTATATTATAATATAAATAATAATTTACCTAGCTCTGCTGATGAATATAATAAATATTTTTTAGAAAATATAAATTGAATAATCAATAATGATAGTTTATACGTGCCTTCTAAATTTATAAGTCTTGCTACAAAAACTAATGTAGTAAATAGTTTGAACTCTTCTTCATCAATAATACCTATGTTAGAGTTTAGAAATGAGTTACTGAATCAAGATAAAAAGAATTATATAATTATTTTAGAGAATATTGTTTCATTACTGGAAAATTAAATATATGCTTGCTAAAGCCAAGCTTATTTAAAATAATTATAATTTATTACATTAAATACTTTTTTTACATAAATAATCTAGTGGTATAGTAAAGGATAATTTATTTAATGTAATAACGACTATAAAATAGGTACGATTTGTCTTGTAATATAGTGACAGAGTGTGTGGGTTCGATTCCCACTGGTCGTAATTAAAGAATCAGTAACTTAATTGGTAAAGGACTCTCCTGTCACGAGAGTAGATATCGGTTCGAGGCCGTTCTGATTCGATAGTCTTTTAATTTATAATCTTTAATTATAATATTCATATTATTAAAAGATATGAATTTATAGGCTCCTAACTTTTCTATTTTTTAATTTTAGCTTTGCATGCCAAAAAATTACAATTAAAAACCAAAAAGTCATTAAAAGGAAAAGTTTCCATTGGTAGGGTAAGGTATTTGCTAAATATTGTGTTTACGCACATGGGTGTTCGAGTCACCTCTTTTCCGTAGTTAGTTTTACATAATAAGAAGCAATTTAGATATTTAAATACACTAACCTTATTTGGTACAGATAATCATAAAAAACCAAACCGTTAGCTAAGAGGCTAACGGTTTTTATGCAGAAAATATAGGCTAAGCAAATAACAAAAAATTTACCGTAGGCAATAAATAAAAAGTAAAAGAGTATAGTTTAATGGTAAAATAAGGAGCTTCAACCTCCCAGTTCTCAGTTCAAATCTGAGTACTCTTGGGTATTAAGTACTTTTCTACTGGAACGGATTAGGGCCGGGTTGGTAAGGCGTCTCATTTGGGTTGGGAAGAAGTTATGTTCGAATCATAATAATCCGAAACAAAAATAAAGTAAAGTTTTTTGTATGTTTAACCTCCCTGCGAGTGCGGGTTGGAGAGGGAAAGAGAATTGATCGAGTGGTTTAAGATGATAAGCTTGAGTCTTATTTGGTCATTTATGATCACATCCGTTCGAATCGGATATTCTCTGTTTTTAATATCAACATTTAATGATTAGTTTTATGAGTCTAATCACATAATTATAATGAATAAAATTACGCAGGCTTTAAAGAATCAGTAACTTAATTGGTAAAGGACTCTCCTGTCACGAGAGTAGATATCGGTTCGAGGCCGTTCTGATTCGATAGTTTACATATATATCTAAAACTATAATATATACTTTTTTAAGAGTATATTTTGAAAAAAAAATAAAGAGTATTCAATCTCTAAGTTCTTAGTTTAAATCTAAGATATTATCCTTTACGAAGGTAAAACAAAATATTTATATAATATGAACAATTTATTTCTTATATATGAAACATATACAAATGGTTATAGAACAGACATATTGGATATTATCTCGTTATTTGCAATATTATGTGCTATATTGGTTATTATAAGTAAAAATCCTATAGTATCAGTTTTA
>SWKT01000161.1:0-38343 GCA_011058875.1 Neopestalotiopsis sp. 37M
AAAAAAAAAATCAAGGCTTTTGTGGCTTGCGTTACTGCGAGGTAGCTTGGGCAGCTGACTTTTCTATTTTATAGCCCTTGTGTGATCTTATGGCTAGATCAAGTGATCGTCACAGTCTAAAGGAGGTCGACGATATAGCACCTTGTTCCCGTGATTCCGAGAATAAGGAAACCAATCGGAATGAGCCCAAGCCGAGGACACGCTGCTTGATGGTCCGTAGGCTTGGGTTTCCGTGTAAATCAATCGACCAACCAGAACCTAAATTTAGACGTAACACAGCCTTTTCCTCCGATAGTTGGTAACACAAATATGTATGATGCTAGGGGGTTGGCGATGCACGGCGCGACGTTTTGATGAACTCTTATTTGTCCGTGGAACCTGCTCCTTGTACAATTCTCGGGTGCCTTGCATAACCAGGAATGTTTTGTTGGTATCGCTGATCGTGAGAACGTTTGCAGATATTATACATTGCTCAAGTTTAATCCTGGAGAGAGGAATCATTAACAAATGGCTCGCGACTTGATTGTGGACACATCCTCCGCGCGCAGTGTTTCGATTACTCTGTTGGGCGATGATCCGCCAACAACCGAGCAAACTGCCGTTCACGAAAAGGTTTCAGTTGCTAATATGCACGGTATCATCGTTACTGGTTATTTCCTGAACTGCTACGGCTAGTGAAGGACGGCTTCCCCAACTCAGAATGCGGGGGAAAGCTCTCTATCCCTTAAGGGGAAGTCGTGCTGTTTACCAACGCATTCGTGATAATCGCCTTGGATGCGGGGAAGTCGGAATGCGGAATCGGCTTTCCCTTGCATAGGGGTCAGAATGGTGATATAATAAACCCAGGGACGAACATGCAATATTCGAGCTTAAGGTCAAAGTCTCATCATAGTATCGTCTGAGGCAACATGTCGATTCAACCCACAAAGAACGATCTGGACAACGGAGTTGGGTCACAGCACATTGAGTTGCCCAAGGATGCTGACCACGACGAGGTCGTCCAAAATGCGCTGCTTGACCCTGCTGCAGAGAAGCGTCTAGTCTGGAAGTGTGATATTCATGTCCTGCCAGCCATAACGATTCTTTTCTTTCTGGCTTTTATGGATCGAACCAACATCGGTGAGTATGACGGCTGCATCAAAGCACGTTCTAAACAAAACTAAGTCTTGGTCCTATTTCTCCAGGGAATGCGAGGATCCAAGGCATGTCGAAAGACTTGCACATGAGTGGTCATGATTATAATATCGCCTTGTTTATATTCTTTATACCGGTACGTTTCATGAAGATGGTGGCTTGTTTTCTCAGATCCTCGTGTATTCGAAAGGCACTGACTGGTATAAAAATTAGTACATTTTGTTCGAGATACCTTCGAACATTATCGTGAAGCGCACCGCGCCATCTACATGGCTTAGCATCATAATGATCCTTTGGGGTAGGTACCCAATTTTCTAAAGGCTGTACCATTCTCACACCAAGATGCAGGCATTGCGACAGTCGGCCAAGGCCTCGCCCGAAACGTGGGCCAGCTTATAGCATGTAGATTCTTACTTGGTTTGTTCGAAGCTGGACTTTTCCCCGGTACGTCTATCCATGCTGGATACCTCTGGACTAGAATGCGCCAACCTTCCAATGTACTGACCCAGTCCAGGTTGCGTATATTTGATCAGCATGTATTACAAGCGCTACGAATTGCAATGGCGAATGTCGCTATTCTTTTGTGCTAGTATCATAGCTGGTGCCTTTTCAGGTCTTTTGGCTTTCGCAATTGCAAATATGGGGGGAGTCGGTGGGTATGAAGCTTGGAGATGTGAGTCGTGCTTTGCTTTGCTTCGCATCTGGAGCTTATAAGGGCAAACTTATTGATACTATTACAGGGATATTTATCCTCGAGGGCTTGCTCACAATTGTGGTGGGATGCGTGTCCAAATGGTGGATTGTCGACTGGCCCGAGACGGCTAGTTTCTTGTCCGCCGATGAAAGACAGGTCCTCATACTTAGATTGGCACAGGATACTGGCGAAGCAAGAATGGATCATCTTGACAGGACGTCAGCCAAGCGTATTGCCACAGATTGGAAGATTTACGCAGGCACTGTTGCATACTTTGGCGTCGTCAATACTGGCTATGCTGGGTCGGTAGGTTCATCAAAGTATCACACCCTCACGATGGCCTTGCTGATGTTCGAGCAGTTCTTTATTCCAACAATCCTGAATCAAATGGGCCTCACCGCGGCGGCCGCTCAAATTCGAACAATACCCATCTACGTCGTGGCGGCAATAGCTTGTCTGGCTGCAGCTTACTCCACCGATCGTCTCAGACATAGGTACTCGTTCACAATAATTGGTGTTGGGGTTGCCACGGTTGGATACGTACTACTGCTCTGCTCGCAACATGTTTCTGTCGGCGTGCGTTACTTTGCTTTGATACTTATTGTGAGTGGCGGCTACACTACACAACCCATCACCTTGACATGGCTCGCGAATAATGTAAGTGGACATTATAAACGTGCTGTTTCTTCGGCAGCACAGGTGGGCTTTGGAAACCTCGGTGGAATCGTTGCCTCCAACGTATTCTTTGACGCCGAGGCCCCCTCCTACTGGACAGGCTATGGAGTGAGCCTTGGGATGTTATGGCTCTGTGCAGGCGCGTGTACAGTTCTGTATATCGGAGTTCGGGCTGAAAACAGGAAAAGGGATCGAGGAGACCGTGATTCACGGTTGGAAGGGGAGGATGTGAACAATCTCGGAGACGATCATCCGACCTGGAGATTCACCACATGAGCAACTTGTTCTCTGAGCCCGACTTGTATCGGTTCGAGCTAATGGATCGACTTGGTCACCTTCACCGACTCAGCTTGAATGCAAGGCCACATTCATCTACCATTCCCGCAAAGACAGTGGTACGCGATTAGGGTTCATGTAATTTGATGTAGCTAAAGGGCGGTTGCAAGCGGCCCTCTTACTCAATCTATTCAGTGACGTCGAGTTCTGGGTAGTATCTGTAAATACCCATGGAGTACTTTTGGCGCCGCTCACTCTTCAAGTAGTCCTTGATCCGTGGCCTGTCTTTTACGGCCTCATATAGTTTGAACACTTGGTTATATTTACCACTCTTCTCAGCTGATTCCATGGCTTTTGGAAATGCAAACTTGACTCCATCAAGGCACTAATCGGCGTCAGTAAAAGTCGTTTCTGTCTTACATCTTTCCCAAAGTCGAAATGAATTCAATCATACCTGATATAAAACCAGATCGGCATATGAGAGGTTTCCACCATGTAGCCATGGGCCATCGCCACTGGCTTTTCCAGTAATCACCCTCTCGAAATAGCCGAGGAACTTGGGGAGTCTGTTCTTGACGTAGTCTTTGCTCTTGCGGAGGCTCTCGTCCTTTTGGTCCTCGTAGTAAAGCCCGGTCGCAACAGGGTGATGACAGTCATGGGGTTCATTGGAAAGGCCATCCAAAGCAGTCAGTGCTAGTTGATTGACTTTGTAGAGACCATCCGCATCGTCCTCCGGAGAAGGAACCAGACCGAGGTGGGTTCCAAGGTAAAGAAGTATGTTTGGGGTTTGTGATATTGTCAAGTCCCCGTGCCTGAGGATTGGCGGGGCCAAAGGCGGTGGGTTTTCATCGTTGCCAACATTCTTATCGTCAATCTGTGCCGTGACGGATTTGATGCCGCCTTCGGTGTGTGCTGTGTCGGTATATGTTGCACCAGCCTCCTCCAAAACAAGTCGGACATGCTCTCCCCGGCCAGGAATACCAGGCCAGTAGATCAACTCGTATGGAACATCCTTGGATGACGTTTGGCGCTTCGGAGTAGACATTGCTGGAGCTACTTGTAGCCTCTTGATGAATATCTGTCAGGAGGGGAAAGAAGAGGATCAATTGCGAACCAGGAATTCCCAAAGCATGAACTCGCATCTGTCCAAGACAAGCTTCGAAGCTATTGAAATGTAATCGTGGGTGCGAGAATAGACTACAACTTCCCCGCCATCATCCGGTTACAGCGGGGTTGCTTTGTGCAAGGGGGACATGTATGCTTGAGTGTGTATGTAAGCAATGACGTACACTTGTGTAATAATCTAGAAAGGTTCGCCCCAGGGCTTCTCAATGTGCACATCTTAATCTTATTCTGGCGCATTTTGGACCGCATTCCTTATTGAGTATCTACGGTATCTTGTATCACTAACGCTGAAGGAGCCCTCCATCGAGAATCTGCCCTATTCCTGGGCTGTAAAGGCAAGAAGGGGAGGAAGAATATGAACGAAAAGCAAAAAGTAAAACTAAAGCCATCTGATTGATCCAAATACTGTTCTGAATAGGCCGTCGTTGGGGGCCTTGTGAATTAAGACTTCGAATCTAGAACCCTTTGGATGATGGATTTGCATTCGGCGGGATCTTCAAAGACATGCCATCTGTCGCGTGGTACATCCTTGAAGGCTTCCTCGAATCGTTCCGGTTCGTTCTTAGCCTCTATGCCAATTGCAGCAATGTCTGTGACTTTGCGAATAAGAATTAACTTGACCCAGCCAGGAAAGGCCCGGTATCTACACTTTTAATCAGCAATGTTTGTCTACGATAGCGAGTGTCTGAACCTACATCTCTCCGTAAGACTCGGGATCTGCTTGTGTCGAGTCGCCAATGCAAATCATGTTCCTCTTTGGCAACCATGAATGAATCTTCTTCATTCGGTCGACCTTGTACTCCCCAGTGCCTAGGGTGAGCTGTGAAAGTAGACCCGGTAGGCTCATGAAGCTGGAATCTCGCAAGATGATTGTTCCGGGCGGGTAATATCTTTGTCTGAACTCTCGCAGAAATGGATACAGGTTATAGGGAGATGCAGAGAGATAAAAGAAAGGCGAAGTTTCTTTTATGGCAGCGTGCAGAAACTCGTATAGCTCTGGCATTCCATCGCAAGGAGTTGGAGAGTCCACAAATGTTGAGCGTAGAATTCCGATAGGGTCAGAAGTCATGGTAACTTTGATGGTATCGTCGATATCTGTACTCATGTCAGTCAAATCTGGATACCTGTAATGTTCCCATGCCACCCGAACAAATGAATACATCCTAGTAAAACTCACCAGAAATGACACCCCATCCTTCCGGTTCGGCAAAGAAGGTCTGCATCTCCAAAAGGCCATTAGCACCTACTGGTACTTTGGCAACACTCGGTACTATAAGCGAACCATCATAGCCGTTTGTAAGCTTCTTGATGTCGTTGCTGATACCGTTCCTTCCCCCAGGACCTAAGCTGAGTGACAGACTACCAGCGTGCAAAGCCTTGACTTGAGTTCCAGGTCTAATGTCCTGAAGGAAGGGAAGTATCCTTTCTTCGATCGTAGCATGCTCGGGGTTACTGTCCTCAAGACCAATCTCCTTTGCGACAGTAGTCACCGCGTCAATGACAACGCACGAGGGATGCTGAGCAAAAACAGCAGACACGAACTCGGATTCCCATCGACCAGTCTTGCTGTTACGATAGGCAGTGTTGTCAAATAGCCAAACCGTGTCTTTTTTGGACACACTTCGGGGCAGAGGGTTCCTCGATCCAAAGTAGGATAAGATGTCGTTGAGCTTACTACTTGTTGGAAATTTCGGTAAATTGGGGGAATCAGAACCCGAGTAGTTTGAAAGATCTGATTCTGTCTTGACGAACCCACGCTCTGTCCGAGTGCGGGCTTGCATAGAGTCTGGATACCGAGATCGCCGTGACATGGTTGCGCAAGAATGAAAATAATTAGTGGCTGGTTTATGAGAGGCTGCGTCGCGGCCAATGTGTGGTCCTATATTCGTCTGCGGAAACCGGGAGAGCGTGAACAGCGTTCCTTGGAAAGTGGCTCGGTTTCTTAAAAACTTGAAGGCGACGTGTCGACCGTCGTGCATACGTACAGAGGAAAGATGCATTTCTTTCCATGTAGCAGTGTCAAGAAGGAAATGTAAAGTGCAGCCTTGGAGCGCATTGCTGACATTCAATCTTTCGCAGTTTCCGCGACCGTGACGAGTGTTGCGCCATGCGACCTGGTCACACCAACTCAACGGTAAGTAGGTGATCGATCAGCCGCCGCGGCAGCCTCGAGGTCCTCCCAGAGGGGCAATACTACCTGCATGGTCACCGGTGCTTTCCCAGAAGTTGCGTCCTATGACGGTTAGAGCAGTTCAGCTGACCGGCTGCACTGAAAAAACAATGATTCAAATGGATTTCAGCTACCAAAGATGGTCGATCAATATAGTGGCGGTGCCCACCACTAGGACCTTTTCCAGGATCCCCATAGTTTCCGTACCTTTTCGGCTTGTCGAATGAGAGGCGACTTTTGGTGAGACTGCGAGAAATGCAATCTCGCCTGCATGCATAGCAGCTGTAGGTGCGGGGGGATTTTCGGGTAAGGCTGGGTTTGTGGGCTGGTCTTGCCATGTCTAAAATCTACTGTAAAAGACACCTTTGTGATGATTTCAGCACTATAAATAGCTGAATTATCCTCGGGAAATGTCGAATGAAAGAGTCTTGATTGCCTGAATGTCCGCTTGGCTGTCAATAATACAGGCCATTGCGACACACGTCTGCGAATTCTAAGCGCTCTGTACCCCGCGAGAGGCAGAGTCTACTGACACATGAGCAACTTCCCTGGTTATCTTGGCGTGCAGACTGTGACTGCCAATCCAGGCTTCATTTTACTGATGATGGCATACTTTCAATAGCCTGCGCTGTTGGCATTCATGTTGGATCTACCGGTTGCGAGACTGATCTTCAAGAGCTCGCGCGATCCGCACAGGTACTGTGGATTGTATCAGCTGTCCACTAAGCCCATGGGTTCAACCCCATGCACGTGGACAAGACGGCAACGCTACTGAATTTGCCCAGGGTAAGTTGCAGTACTCTGTAGACTCGTGTGGCTGGCAGTAGGTACCGGACACAGGCACAGCAAGACAGGTGTGCAAGCCCCACCACTTGCGACAGTTCAAGTTTATTAGGTAAGGTAAACTGGAGGTCAGGTCTACAGGCAGTCTGCAGCATACAGGCCTAGCCTAGCGACGTCAGAGTCCCTGGACAATCCCGTGGATGGCACGCGCGCACTGATAAGGCTTGCTGATAGGTGGTTCAGTCCAATGTTGTCTTTCTCAGACAATGTGTACTGGAATGCTGCTCTGCTTTTCCTAATCACCCGCAGAGAACCTATCCCGGCCTCATACGACGATAACGACGCAAAGTTCGAGTCTTGATCCCTAGCTACGCAGCGCGCGGGCCGCATTTACCCCAAGCTCTTCGGAGCCCTTCTCCGTCGCTGTGTCACTTCCGTCTCTTTGCGATAAGGGAGCCTTTGTCGCCAATCGCCACGGCTTCCTTGGTCATGGCTCGTTCGCCATCGTCTTCAGGTCTTCTCCCAATGCCGGGCTCTCCCTCGTCTTCCTGGGCCGTCTATCGAGCGCGGCTGAACGCCATGTTGAAAAGTGCCGACAATGCGGTGATTGTAGCTTTTTGGCTGTTTGGTACGTCGAGATTTACCTTACTTCTTGCGGAAAGTCCATTGCTAATGTTGCATTCCTTCAGGCCTAATCAACAATGTGCTCTACGTGATCATTCTATCTGCCGCCCAGGATCTCGTTGGCTCCGATGTGCCGAAGGGTGTAGTCCTACTCGCCGACGTATTGCCATCCTTTTTCACGAAGCTCATCGCCCCATACTTTATTCACAAAGTTCCCTATTGGGTTCGAATCATTCTCTTCGCTACTGGCTCGTCCCTGGGCATGCTTCTAATTGCCCTCACTCCATCCGATAAATCCGTTGGTTTCAAGATGGCCGGTGTAGTGTTTGCCAGTCTGACAAGCGGTGGCGGCGAGCTCAGCTTCCTAGGCTTGACACATTACTATGGACATATGAGCTTGGCTGCTTGGGGAAGCGGAACAGGTGCTGCAGGCCTCGTTGGTGCTGGACTTTATGCTGTATTCACCACCTGGTTGGGGTTCAGCGTCAAGAACAGCTTGCTGTCGTCGGCTTTCCTGCCCGTAATCATGCTCGTCAGCTTCTTCATAATTTTACCGCGAGGACCACTTCGCGAGGCTAGCGGCGCAAAGGAATATCAAGCAGTGCCTGAAAGCGAGCTCGAGCGAGATGACATGGAGGATATTCCGACCGGAAATGCAGCCACAAGTCTGCTGGTTCCGGAGACGGCGGTCATGGCCACTGCTTTTTCCTCTCCAAATGACAGTACTCTAACCACATTTGATCTGCATTTGCGTAGGGCAAGGTCGCTTTTCTTGCCTTACATGCTGCCATTACTACTGGTATATGTGGCTGAATATACCATCAACCAAGGTGTTTCGCCAACTCTGTTGTTCCCGTTGGATTCCTCGCCCTTCTCCGAGTATCGGGCGTTCTATCCCATGTACGGCTTTCTTTACCAGCTAGGCGTCTTCATATCACGGTCCTCGATTGCAATCATGCGGATTCGGCATCTTTATCTGCCGTCTTTCTTGCAAATCGGAAACCTCGTCCTTCTCACACTTCACGCTTTGTTCTTTTTCATACCAAGTGTCTACCTTGTGTTTATCGTTATCTTCTGGGAAGGTCTTTTAGGTGGTGCAGTGTACGTCAACACATTCGCGGAAATTATGGAAAACGTACCATCCTCTGAACGTGAGTTCAGTCTTGGTGCAACAAGCGTAAGTGATAGCGCCGGCATATGTATAGCGGGTTTCGTGGGAATGTCCATTGAGCCATGGCTCTGCAACTACCAAGTAAGGCAAGGTAGGGACTGGTGTAAAAGGATCAAAGTTGGCTAAGATGCGTTATGTATGTATGAATGTGTAGTTTTGTTCCAGCAATATTCATAACTCGAGACAAAACTGCATCAAATGATGGTACAAAATATCTCAGCATTAACGTCAACTTGGCAATGCGTCGTAAGCAAAGATTTTTTTCGTGTGTAGAACATGACATCGATTAGCGTTGCACGAATCAAGTTCAAATGGATACCCTTGGAATGCACCGTTGAATTCCGTGTTATATATTTCTAGTTGCCGTGCATATAATGTAAGAAATTGACACGAACTGCTTGGACACCAATCTCACAGTCTCTTTCGCAATGTTTCGAGAAGAGCGAGTTCTTCTGGGGTCACGTGTAACGACTCGGGTACGTGAATATGCTCTCTGCTCACAACGAGCTGCTCAAATGTGTCATGTGATGCTCGAGCCTCCGTACGACTTGAGTCGCACATATCATTCTTCTCTGTCCTTTCCGCTGGAGTAGGTCTGGCACTCCAGCCATAGCCAACCTCTCCAGGTGACCACCAATACAATGGAAAGCGACGTTGGATATTATTGAGCAATAACGCAACGATTTGCATCAATACACATCCAAGAAGTATCACTGGCAAAAGGAACCATCCCATGCCTGCGACGTTACTGTCAACTACAGCCAGTAGTGCAGTTGCGCCAGCAGGTGGGTGTACAGTGCCCGTGAGTGCCATGATTGCCGTTGCCAAGGCGCAGCTGATGCAGCCACCAAGCCACATGAGGTTCTGCGAGTCTTCACCCCTTTCGAACAGCTTCCGAACTCCAACGCCTATGATTGAAGCGAGAACTTGACCGAGGACGGCATTTCGGGGTTGTGCAAGCGGTGATTCGATGCTGTGAAACTCAAGGACGGCTGCTGCGCCCTGAACTATCATCAGTTTTTCATCCCCTCGATTACCAGGGTATGTGCACTTACAAAACTGCCTATGATGATGGGTGCATCATGTTTCTGAAATGACGGTATATATCGTCCAGTGATTTCGATGAGAAGTAAACCGGAAAAAACGCCCACAGCAGCCCAGAGAATCGCGAGAATTTGCCCGGGTTCGCGCTGGGGGCCCGATCGGTAACCTAGAAAATGACACACCGGATATGGGAGGTAAGCCCACGGTGGCTGAGGGATCCACGGATCGAGATATCGGTCGGTAGAAAAGCTCCTTTGCGTCACATCCCAACCCATATCATGAACTGAGAGATGGTCTTTTCGATTGGATCTACACGATCTTGCGACTCTAAAAATGAAGAAACAATAAAGATGAATTCGTCCGTAATAGCTACCCGTTATATCTAGAGGACCTCATCGTTGAGCTGTAGGGAACGTGCATAACCTGCCCGCGTTTTGCCCGCGGGAAAATAGTACTGAAAAGAAAACATCCTCGTAAGAGTTGTCTAATATGATCAAACAATGTTTCGAGACCCCATAACGAGCACATGACGTGAAGTAGCCAATGACAGACTTATAGGAAGCATTCGTACGAGGATAAAAGGAACGATGACCAATATGAAGGTTGGCTAGCAACGTCTTTGCTAATGGAAACGTCCGTTACCTTATTACTCCTCGCCGTGATACCCGCTTTACCGGCTCCGGGCAAGTGGATCTAGCTTCGGAATGCTACATTTCCGCGGAACACACCCGGCCTACCGCACAGGTGCTTTTAACCTCGGACGTCGCCTTTTTTCATTCCGTTTCCCTTTTTCTTTTTTGGATCTTGTAAGAGAATCTTTACCTGTTATAGTCCAAAATGCCTGCGAATTGGTTCTGAGTTTGCCGTGAGTAAAAAGTCACAAATAGTAGCAATCTAGATGGGATCCGTCCAAGCAAAAGAGCGATACCTCTAGGCAACTCCTTGCACGTCGACAATGAGTGCAAGCACCCATTCTCGTCCCTTTTAACCACATTTTCACCTCGAATTTCCTGCCACTATTGCAACATGACATGCAAGTTTCGGGAAGGAGTCGCGCATAGTGACGATGAATAAATTGGTGGCCCATGAGTGCTAGAGTCAGGCAGCAGTCGGGAAGTATCCACTGTGAAAGGCTCTATATGAACAGGCAGCAATGCCCCCGAGCACCAGCTCGATTAGAGCTTATCTATATTGTATACCACATCAAATACGAGAGCACAACCGTATTATATTATATTCATCGAGTTCCGTCGTGTTCGCCATTGCGGATGACATCTATTGTTCACCTGTGTTACAACAATATGGCACATTCCTTACGGCAACGCGCCCGAAACGAAAGGATTCTTCGGCCAACACGAAACTCTGGCGTGCAAAAGTCTACTGCGGCAAGCATTAGCGAGAGACGACAAACCAGGACACGTCGGGTCGAGGGCCTCTGCACTGAAGCGGAGGCCCAAGCAAAGCCAGCTCCCAAGCGAGCGTCAAAGAAAGCTACACCTTTGTATCTTCAGCGATCAGAAGCAGATGCCCAGGCCGACCTAAACCAGGGCACAGCATTATTTGTTCTACCTGGAGAAATTCTGCATGCCATAGCTTCTCATCTCCCGCCTTCTTCGGTTATTTGTCTTACTTTGACATGCAAGCTGGCTCTACATTCTTTGGGTACATCATCATGGGGTGATGGTCGTATTCGGCAGCGTCGTTACTGGGATTCCGAGATGAGGATGCATCATCGGGCTTCGCTGATAGAGCTGCTGTCCCGTGATCTTCGGGACCTAGACATGGCTCAGTGCGATAGGTGCTTCACTATTCACGGGCCTCTGAAAAGGCCTAGGGATCACAGAGAGACAAAGCTTACGAAGCCTTGCTGGGGCCAGAATGCGATCATTGATTACTATCCCAAAAGCGAGCTGGAGGGTTACAGTCTCGTATGGGAACATATCCGGCACGCTCTCGAAATATCCTCTGTCGACACGAACAGTTCCATTGAATACCTTTCCGGCTCATTCCAGGTGCAACACCCGAGTCTTCATTATACTCTTTCCACTTCTGGTAGTCGCATTGATGGCAACCTAGTCATTCGACACGACTACAGGTTCCGGGCTTTATCAGCCAAGGTGCAAGTAACAGCTGGTCAAATCCTCGGTATGCCCATGAGGATCTGCCCACATCAATCTACTTTGACTGTTCCCTTGTCGTCAGCTAGGTGGAGCAAGCCCAATAAACAGCTTCTCAACGGGCCTCTATTCACTCAATCGATCGCATCGGCCTTTCCAGTAGCCCAGAAGACAGGAGTTCCAGCACCCAAACTCTTCCGTAAGCCAACTCCAATTGAAGAGCGAATGCTCGAGTCCCTTGAGGCGGGCGAGGATACGCACATGAGTTGCAGATTCTGTTCTACCAAATGGGTCGCGAGGTATGCAGAAAAGCGCAGCCCGGGGAAGGAAAAGAGTGGGGAGCTTACAGTCACCGTCTGGCACTGCTTCTATAAGGAGCTGTACATGGCTGCCAAGGTCTGGCCCTGGCTCGTATGGCGTGGAGCATCGAATCTAGGGAAGGCAAAGATGAACACGGAGTTCTCTTCCCAGAGTAGGAGCTTCCCTGACTTTAGGATTGAATGAGCGACTGGCCGCAAATTTATTATATCCTCGAATGGGCATGCCTGCAGAACCAGACCCAATTTGACTGATACACAAGTCATGTATTGAAGCAAAGTACGGGTACAAATGCTGTGATATTAAACAATAATACACATGACTAACGGGTAAGTCTAGTCACACCCAATCATAATACACACTCCCAGTCGTCCATATCCGTAGAGTTTCCGCCGGCTTTAAGTACATTCCTGAGAGGAAACTTGCAATGCGACCTTGTATACTCTACACCGAGAGACTGGGTGCCATTCCGGAATCTACTTCCAATAACAGCTTCGGGGGGTTGTCCCTCTTCTACCCAGCGAACCATGGCTGTCAAGACATTTTGAGCAGGGTCAGTGCTAGCGGTATTGGTCAGTCGGTTTCCAATGGCGCTTGCACCAATGCCACCAGTACAATGTCCCATGCCACTGATACGAAAGAAACGGTAGAAATCGTCTAGCTCGCTACTCGAGAGACTCATAGTTCGGGAAACCAGGTCATAGTAAGTGCTGGAGCTGGCTGATGAGATCAAGGTATCCTGCATGCCGTGATAGTGAATTAACTTTGTGCCACGCGCCGCCATCTGTGTTAGATTGCCTGACCATGTTCTGGCACCAGTTGGATCGTTCCGGAAGGCATAGTCCCAGTTCTCTGGGCCCAGAAAGGTCGTGTTGAAGTTGGGATCATTGTACAACGCATATTTGTACCAGTGGTCAGTGTACAGGAATTGGCTAGCACTGTAGCTCGAGTTGATGAAAGAGACGAATCCAGGAACCGGCTCCATACGCGGGTAGACAAAACTGCCATTGACTCCATAGACCGGGGACAAGAATTGGCGGACCATATCTGCTTGTTTGCCCGTGAGGCACGCTGAACTGTTCTGACCGGGTTGGCAGATCAATGCTTCGGGACGAAAGTTACACAGAGATGGGGTTTCGAGAATCCCGTCAATGGCACCATCGAGATGATCGCATTGGGCCAGAAGCTCAGCGTCGATAGCTGACCAAGTTGAAGCTGGAGGGAATCCCTCTGTGCCACCCCTCTTGATGATGGAGTGGAATGTACCGGACCAGGACATCAGGCCCTGGAAATTGAAAGCTGGAGCGCCAGCCACGATGCCGTCAAAGATGTCCGGAAAATCCTGAGCCATTTTGAAACCCTGTCGACCGCCGGTACTGCAACCCAGGTAATATGACCGAGTATGGGCTTTCTGATAGAAACTTGCAGTCACCTCTTTGCCGACAGCCGCAGATGTGGTTATTGCGCGGTATGAATAATCTTTGACAACTTCAATGTTGTTGAGAAATCGAGTCCCATTCTGACCACTGTGGCCATTGTTTGAACCTGTGGTAGCAAACCCAAGTGATGTCGCGTAGGCCATGTCATCATAGCTCAGACATCCGTTGATGCCTCCATTTCCTGTTGAGAGAAATCTGCCCGTCCAGTTCCGTGGCAGCCAAACCTCCATCAACACATCTGAACGAGGCGAGGTTGTCACATTCAAACTCAGGCGACAAAGGTCGGCGGGAACGGTTGTTGAATTGGTGCATGACGCATCAAGCCCGGGGACTAACAATTTCGTACCAGCAGGCAAGACCTCTGCTGATAGTGTCTTGACATCTGCGGAAAAGACAGTCGAGCCCAGCTCAGCACATGCATCGTCAAACGTTGCATCTCTTTGTATGTCTCTAGTGGCCCTCACACGAAGACAGAGAAAGGTGAGGACCGTACTGGCAAGGAGAATCATTGTCGTAGTGAGCTTTTGTGCTATGCTGGATCCCTGGTCCTGGAATTCATGTTGTCGGCTTGGTTGAGGACGGCCTTCTTTATTACATTTGTGGGCGGGTGCCGCAATTCCTTGGCACTGTTGATCCTGAAGTGGCTTGCCATGGCCACCGGGGCCGTTCACCGCCGCCATACCGATCATTACCGACCGATCGTCTTGCCGGATGGCACAAAGCTGCTTCTTCGGCAGTTGATGACGGTTGCGATCAATGCTTGGCTGCGCGATTAAAGCCACCGGGGCAGGCAATGCTCCTGCAACTCACACTAAGTTGGTCCAAGGGGGTTCATATGTGGGCCACGATCCGAGGACCTATATCACAGTAGTACAGCTGCTACGCAAATTACTCGTGGATAGTGCTCTCGGATCTTGACATCCTGCGTGAAGCCTCCAAGACTATTTGATCCAACCCCTGTCTCCCCGCATTCCTCGCCCCCAGCCTACCCCAAATCCCCGCATTGTCAAGGTAACTAGGGGTTGCAATATGGCTGATGTTATACCGAATTCCTACGGTGTTCCACCACTGTGGATATAGACTCTTCCAAGCGAACCGGCGTTGACTCGTGTACAGAGTCATGCTAGTCCCCTCAGTGCGGATACAACGAAATCGCGACCTACTTATGCGATAGCAAGCAAAGCATCATATATCAGAAAATTTGCCGCGATTATACACAAGACGAGGTGACTTTCAAACACAGGCTATGCTCTCTCTTTCGGTCGACTCGAGATGCGGAACAAAACAATGTGCGTCTCTGAACACGTACCGCCCTAAGCTTCCCTCGCTCCGAATGCAGTCCACAAAGAGACGATAGTCAGCCGCTTCCAAGTCTACAAACTATTTTCAATATTTGACGTATTTCAGAAAATGATGAATTGACAGTTTTCCTCAGAGGACTGGATTGATGAGTTACGTTACGGCAGCTGGAGATGACCTCAAACGTATCCTTTCATGAGACATGCCTTATCCGTCGCCTGCTGCCAACAAATATCTGCTTCACGAAACTAACTGACTTTTGCTATCTGAATTTCCCTTCCGACGTGCTCCGGTCCGCTTCAATTTGTTCGCCCAAGTAGACGATTCGCGACATCGCTGACATAGCTAGCAGTAGCTCCACGGCCATCGCTGAGATTATTGACATTAACGGAGCCAGAGTTGTAGGCACGCAAGGCCTTGTAAATGGTATCGGCATTATCAGCGTTCCCAAACTCCTTGAGATTGGCCTTGTAATGATTTGTTCCTGCTCGAACCATTGAAGTGATTTGTTCCTATTCGAATGATCGTAAGCCAATCTATGCTGGACCTCATCCGTTTTACATTTAGTCTGAAAACTTGAGCAAAGGAGTCTTACCTGACTCAATCCGTGCTGTCCTGGAAACCCTGGTGAGCCGTCGCACTGCATCAAGCCGGCAGTAGAGTGACCATCGGCGTTGGTGGTGGTGCGCACGCCAACATTTCCAGTGCTCTCTTGCATAATGATACAGAAGATGACGCGTTCTTCTACGCCGATCTTGGCACATTCAAGAACTGCATTCCATATACGACCAACATCCTCACCCGTGTTGCCAGTGCTCAGCATCTCGGGCTTGTTGATATTAAAAATCTCCTCGAAAGATTTCCACTGTGACTGAGGTGGGAAATTCCCAGAGGGACCAGAGTACGAGGTGAAACCCATAATGGTTATTGGATTAGTGTCTTGACGGCGATGATGGATCTTGTTGATGCTGTGTGACGATTTGACAGATGTAGCAGCCCTATTGTCTCTTTATATATCCAAACCTGACTGTAGTCGTCTACACTACAAGCATGTCCTCCTCAGCCGGGTGATAGGCTATTAGACCTTTGATTTGAACGACCCTGTAAGCAATGACTCCGTATTCTGCGCACTTGAACAATGTATGTAGTATCACTGCGAATGTTTTGGCTTACAGACCGCGCAGTCTTACAATAAAATTACATATCGTAGTCATACGGCTGATGCCGACGACTGGCACTCCGCTGGAACTTGAGAAGCTGACGCCACCATAGCTGACGCCATCTCATCGCCGTGACTTTTGTATCTATAGGTGCTTGAAACAATTCTAATTGAGCCATCATCATCCGTACGGTTGCATATTGTTTCTGATGTAAGCGGAAACATCTCCAGAACAGGTATGATTCTAGTCCTAGTTTGTCATCATCATTACATGATGCTAAATGATTAAATATAAGACTCGCAAATAGCACAAGCAGTGGTATCATCATATAACCAATACTTCTATCAACTGTGCCACTGATTCTGCAGTCTGCAAACAATTCCCGAGACAAAGTGACTCATGACAATACGGGTTGGAACCGTGATAGCTTCCAGCGACCCGCAGCTCTTGCTTCTCTCGATTGTATTCAATCATGTAAGTGATGAGGAAGACTTGGCCTGCTGTGCTCTCCACCAGCCATGAAATCCAATTGACCAGCATCTTCTGGCAAAATCAAATTCAAAATGACCCCCAATACCGCTGCAATGATGAAGGGAGTCTGTACAATCAAGTTGAGACCCTGCTCAAATCCAGAAAGAGCGACATTAGAACCTGAGTACGTCAGAATACTGTTCCACCAGTCAGACCTGGTTACATCCAGGAATCCGATGCCTAGCGCAACGGTCAAGATGAATCTGTTCCGTCGCGTATAACGGACCATGCCAAGCACACGCAGACCTGCCACAGCAATTGAGCTGTAAAGAAATACCTGCATTCCGCCTAAGACGGATGGGGGCATTGCACCAAATATGGCGCCAAATTTTCCGAAGATGCCCATTAACAGCAGAAAGACTGATGCACACCATCCCGCACGTCGCGAGGCGCACCCAGTGATGACAATGACTCCATTGTTGCCAGCTTGACTATGAGCGTGTCAATCATCAGATCTGTCCTCATCGATCGCAACTCCTGAAGAGCACAAACGGAATCCATGGGGCTTACCTGACCATTGGGGGACCGGTTCCGAGAGCGCTGATCAGACTACCAATGCCATCGCAGAGTATCCCGCCTTGTACACGCGAATTGAATTCAGTGCCTTGAAATTCCACGCCGCTGATTTCCGATGTCGCAAGGATATCGGGCATACAGGAGACGGCCTCACAAACAAACATGATGAGCAGAGGCAGTATCAGAGCGCCATCAACCGAAAGGGGGAATGTATGAACCCAGAGAAATGTTGCAACTGGCGCTGCATTCACATTGGTCAATGACCAGTATCCTGCAAGGCCAGATGCAAGACAACCGACGAACAAACCAATAATAACGGAGGCAGACTTCATCAGCGGCGACCCCAGAAGCTCCACGAGGACGATAACCAGAAACACAGTGAAGCCCAAACCAATCAACTTTGGGTCTCCCCTAAGAATTGTAAGGTATTAGTCTTGATCCATACTGCTCTACAGCGCATCTTTCTCCTTTCGACATACCATGGTAGTGGCCGGGGAGCTGATGTATCAGGGCATAGAGCATAGAAACCAGAGCCGTCATGGCAGTTGCTGCTACCTCCCCAGTTATCCATCCCATTCCCCACCAAGTATATGCCAACGAGTAGCAACAAACTTCCCACGACAACCTTGGGGAAAATCTTATTGAGCAACTTTGGTGGAACGAAACTCATGGCGATTTGAACCCAGACGGTGCAAAGAATGGAACCCAGAATGGCGCCCCAAGCTTCTGGACACGGCAGCTTTGTGCCATCATCTGCTGTTGGGCAAGTGCCATTATCATAGCGCATGTCGGTGTAGGTGAAGGCAATGGGTAAGATATCGAAAGTTGGGCCAACCACAGACAGCAACCCGGTACCGATATAAAAGGGTGTCTTGGATATGTGAACTCTGGTAACCTGCATGGCTGTCGCTAAACCCGTGGTTATGAACGCAGCCGATACAAGGTACTGTGTCGTTGCAGAGTCGAAGTAAAAGGCACCACCTGCAATTGCCAATGGTGGTGAGACAATTGAACCCACCATGCACAGCGCATGCTGAAGCCCCAGAATGAGGGTGAGAAGAATGGGTACTTCGTCATTGAGGCCGTAGAAGGGAGCTTTATAGCCTTTGTATCTTCCATTCAATGGCCAGATGTTTGGGGTGATCAGATAAAGATAGTCCTTCAATTCTGTTCAGCACGTGACTTGGCATTGAGGAATGTATTATGACTGAATGCAATAGGAGAAGAAACTCACGTAATCGCCAAACCAGCCTTGCCTTGTTGTAAAGTACCACTTTAGATATGCTATTCTCCCCTGCCAGCTTGAATCAGCCACATGTCCAACTCCCATTGTTGCATATGCGAGCTGGGTTTCGCCAGGCAATGGGCTGCCCTTTTCCTGTGCATTTAAAGCCATTAGTCGACCGTCTCAATATTGGGCATTAACCAAGTTTCAAAATCAAGCAGACGCCCCAGGAACAGTATGGCAATGTCAAACATAGGTTTCACACACGCGATCAGGGAGTCTGTGGGCTATAAATTAATCAAATTCTCCAGATTGGATTTATGCAAATTTATAAGGCTTTCAGACAAGCCACCAAGAATTGCGTCTCTCGCTAGGATACGGTTTCCTTCATGATGCTGAGTTTCATTGGTCCGACTGATCCTACTGCGGAGGCGACCTTATCTAGCCGGAACTGCTCCGAATTCAAGAAACGGCCCGGGGACCGCCGCCTGCCTATATCATGCCCGCGCAGCTTATCGTAGTCTCAATAGCCATGGAAGCAATGACACTGCATATTTTGTAGGTTATGGCATTGTGATATGCTTCGTATCTTAATCGAATCCTGAGTTTGAGTAAAAGAGCTCTACTGGCCACGAAGAGGTCCTGCATTAGATCAAGGTCATTGGGTTGATCTATCATTCGGCCACGAAATGGCAGAAAATGCGAAAGCAGTTCTCTTCAAAGATGTTACCATAATTACAGTCGATCCCCAGCGGAGGATCATTCGTAGAGGATATATTCTTACTTCTGGCTCAAGGATAGATTATGTCTCTTCTCAAGCGCCGGAAAGTCTTCCAACAGGAACAAGAGTCATTTCGCTGCCCGGCAGGATCATAATCCCAGGTCTTGTCAACACCCATGCTCACCTGGCCCAATCGCTGCTGCGTGGACTGGCGGAAGACCTGCCTTTACACAGCTGGCTCTGCGACCGTATTTGGCCACTAGAAGCGGCGTACGGGGGGCAAGGCAACACGGCGGACGGCTACGTTGCTGCACGTACAACCATTGCTGAGATGCTTCTGAGCGGAACAACTTGTTTTCTGGAGGCTATGTTGACCCATGGTAGCGGGATTCACAACGTTGTGCGAGCAGTATCTGAGATGGGGATCCGCGCCTGCCTGGTTTGTGATATCCTGATTCCGTTTTGTTTTGTACAAGAAGGGATACTGACCAAAGTCTGTGCAGGGCAAGTTGGTCAAGTTTGTTGAAACGAACCCGGCGCTGAAAATCAAGGACGCACGCGATAAGGACCTTTCTGCAATGTCTATAGAGTCTTTGATCGCTGCACATGACGCCTTCCATGGTTGCAGCAATGACAGGATACATGTATGGGCGGCATGTGGCACTCCGCGAGGGGCTTCGCTCTCGTCTTTTGCCGAGGTTGGTCGTGCATGCCGCAGCCGCGATATCGGAATCACGATGCACTGCGCTGAAGCACCGCGGGATCTGCCAATCTTTCGTGAGATCTACGAGGGGCGAACTCCTATGCAGTTTTGCCGTGACGCAGAGCTTACAGGGCAAAAGACTATTCTGGCACACATGTGCCATCTCGACCTCGAGGTTGACCTTCCGATATTACGCGACAGCAATACGACCGTGGCTCATAATCCAACTAGCAACCTGAAACTTGCATCAGGGATTGCAAATGTTCCGAGAATGCTGGATTCGGGCGTCAACGTGGCCTTGGGCACAGATGGTGCCCCTTGTAATAATTCATACGACATGCTTCGCGAAATGCATCTAGCTTCCATCGTGCATAAGGGGGTCATGCTGGATGCTAGCGTTGTTGGCGCCCGGGAAGCTTTGGAAATGGCCACAATACGCGGCGCAACAGCCCTAGGCCTTGATCAAGACATTGGTAGCATTGTAGTGGGCAAGAAAGCTGACTTGGTCGTCTTGGATCTTACCAAGGTGTGGGCGGCGCCTTGGGATCAAGACGTTCTCGGTGGAATGGACCCGGTCAGCTTGGTAGTGGGAAGCTGCACAGGAAGGGATGTGACACATGTTATGATTGATGGCTGCTTCGTGGTTGAGGATGGAAGGCTTTCCTTTATCGACGAAGGCGAAATAATTCTCGCTGCAAAGACGGCAATAAGGGGCATACAGCAGCGGAGTGGAGTCAAGATTGACCCAAACACGTCTTACGAAGATGAGCAGTAAAGGGACTGAGTTTTGCTGCCTGTGTCTACGGCTCACAATCCCAAGCTCAAATCTCCATAACAAAAAGCAGTGCAGGACAAACCATGGCTGAATGTTTATCGATGCTCGAGGGCGTCAGCATCAAACCATCGGTAGTCGACGTAGATACCAATGTTCAAGAGCATTCGACTTCTGTGCCAGTTTTCACGAGGTATTTGGGAGCTCGCCACTCGGGTTGCCGTCGCCATAGAGAATATCCGCAATTGTGTTGCCCGACTCGTGACCAAAAAGCTCTGAATGGGTGACGGAAACAAAATCATCGTTTTCGATCCATGTTTCAATCACGCCAAAATCAAGATCTGCACTTTGGACATTTTCACAAAAGGCAGATATTGAGACTTGGATTTCATCTTCGTTGAGCAACTGACGTCGAATAGCGGCAGAGAGGCGACTAGGTCAAGTACGATCACGGAAATACTATATCTGAAACTATGTTCGTTAAGCTGATTTCTGCAGCATATTTCGAATTCGCATAAATGTACAGATGCCATTGGAGACTTATAATATACGTGCCTTTGAAAAAATCAAGGCTCAGATATCAGATGTAGAGAAATGAATATAGTCTTAAGCGACGTCAATTTCTGGCCCCTTCGGCGCAAGTAACCATTATGGCATCCATGAGTTGCCTCAACCGATTATTTCGGGTTGCTCTGAGTGAACATTGCCACGTCGCCTGTGCTGGAGCTTCTTTAGGGATTGGGGTAGCAGAAATCATCTGTAGGTTGGAGTCATGGCTGTGTCGGCAATAGACCATATATTATTCATTATCGACAATTGTCAAGTGACTGGTGAACTTTTGACTGCGAAGATATGCACGGGTTTCCTCCCTGATCTTGTCGCCAAGGACCCCAGTAGCCAAGACCTGAGCGTCGTCCTCTGTACTAAAGAACTGCTCGACAGCATCGGGGATCTTCTCGTCTATTTTTTCGTCGAAAGATTCTTCAATCATTTCACGAATGTAGTCGTGTTCTCTATCCTCTTGACTTTGGAGCCTTGCGCTCATCTCATCCCAAAGCGGCTCGACTTGTGCCTCAACCTGGTTCTCTACCTCTTGCAACAGGTTTCGTTGCTGAGCCTCTAGGCTATCTATGCGACTCTCTATGGTGTCTACTTTGGCTAGTATTTTGGCCAGCGCCACATCTTGGGCAGCCCTTCCTTCATCAATGGTGTTTTGCAGTTTGAGCATCATCTGCAAAACGGTGGCAGTACTGTTGGTTTCATCTCCGCTAATGGACTTTTCGTCGAGATCGCAGCCACTCGACTTGCGACGGCGCTTGCGGAGTCCTGGACCTGCAAACGGTGGTTAGATTGCACGGGCAGAGTCGTGGAAGCGAGGCTATACATACCGGGGGATAGGCACAGTGGAGGCGCAACAGCAGATATACTTGTGCCAGCAGCATCTTCATGATACGCTGGAGGGGCGTCATTAGATGTTGAAGATCCACGGCCGTCGCCTTCATCAGCGTCATCAAAGTCGAGGTCAACGACCCTGCCACCCTTGCCACCGTAGAGACTCGTAATATTGTCCTCGAAAGAAGTCAGCGTGTTGGGTGCTGTTGCTGATTTGCAAAATGCCGACACGGACGACACACGAATTGTCTTTGCTGGGAAGTGCACAGTGAATTGGGAGATGTCTCGTGCAAAATCTCTCCACGCCCTCCACAAATTTTGAGAACCGGCACGGAAGAACTGAAATGGATGCTCGATTGGGACGACAAACATGGCCGAGTCGCGCAATGTAAACCTCACAGCATGTGTGCTAGTGTTGAGATGCTTTCGCGCGTAGTGCCCCTGATCTTGCGCATTCTCGTCTGACCCGGCCCCATTTTCATCGATGTATTCCAAGGATTGTAACTTGTGCGGATGGACAAACAAGAAGACTGTGGGTTTCGCGGGTCCCTTCTTGAGTTTTGTGTTGGTGTGCAGCTTTACCAGCGCTTTCCGTGTGTCAGTCGCGTAGGCCAGGTCGAGTTTAAGGTCTGCCAGTGATTGGATTTCGCCACGACCATCTCGCCATGTTATCAGAGCCGGTACACTTTTCAGATCAATATTGTGGTCGGTTGTTCGCGTATCGTCTTCGCTATAGTCCGAATCGGTGGGAACGTCCATTGCGGGACTACATGAATCCTGTGAGATATAAGTATTTAGTCACAACCAGAGAATTACCCCAGAACAGGCGTGATAGAGTGGCGGGCCAGGTCCAGCTCATGTATCATCAGAGTAGTTGAGGCAAAAGCAAGAGTAGAAAATAGAATGACTCGATTTGCGACCATATGATGTCCCCGCCACCACTGCCAAACCAGAGCTACGACCGGCGGAACATCTCAGTACCTGCTGTCCGGCCATCCCCCTTCGCATCGAGTTCAACCACTTGCGTGTGTCGATCATCAACGTAAAAGAGGGACGCCTCTCAAGGCCCCGGTTCTTCCAGGGAGCGTACTCTCAGCTGGGTAGAAGTCGGAATTATCATGACCTTGATTGCAGGATGACCGATGGCGTCCAACCAAAGAACCGTAGTCGTCGTGGTCCAGCGGGCGGCGCGGATGTCCACTTTCGCGCGACATTCCTTGAGACTGACCCTGGTGCTGTGCCGTGCTCAGAGAGATGAAAATCTGCGAACAGCGGCAAGTTTCGAGCGATGCATTGGTTTGGAAAACAGACAAAGACGGTGCAAAGATGGCAGATGCGTTGTTGTGAATGTGTATGTATCACAATGCAGTGTGTGAGGAGCGAATGGATCCAGTGATCTCTGCCTGGGCCCAGCCACCTGGGTGCCACACTGAAGCCACGCGCCTGTGGCGTTGGGCCTGGAACGGGGGTGTGATCAATCAACGCGGAAGTGGGGATACCTTTTTCCGACAGGCCTGCCATCTAGGTGGGCTTGGTTCAAGGTCTTGGGACCCACAGGTACTCAATCAAGATCCCCGCCCACGTGAAATGAGTGCTGCATTTGTAGATGTCCCAACATAAACGTTGGGTTATTACTGGACTTTCGTCAGTGGTATTTGAGCAGGACTGTGGAAGCATCAACGGCGAGCAAAATTCAGCGATTGCATGAGGCCTCACACAAAATATTGACCACGTGCTGCTGTGTTAGACATGTCACTTTTATCAACCACTTCGGCACTATCGTGACGTTTGTGGATGCTTGCTGGCACAAGAAAAGGAAGCCAGGTGCGGTCATAACCCAAGTCCTGACTACGGCGAATTAAACCAGGCGGATATGTTTCGCTGTACACAGATCTTAACGAAGAGCCGCCGATAACAGTCCTTACAGAAAAACAACAGCGGTTAGTCGTCAAGGGGAATATTAGGTGTTGTAAAAGTCGGGGTCTTCGTAGAACTTTTCGTCAGGAGGCATCTGGCTGTGAACCATTCCATCCTCCGGTTCTTCCAAGTCATCGTACATTGGGTCGTAGGGCCCTCTGTTGGGCAATCCCAGTAGGTTTAGCATGATTACAAGCTGAATGTCATATAAGCATTGATTTGACAACTACTTAAAATCATCAATATTCCGGCTCTTTGACCACGTTTGTTCATCATACATGAACGCGGAGCGGCGGCCGCAAGCTTGGCTGCTACCACTAGCTCTGACAATACTTTTGGTATCGTATCAAGATCGAATGATGGTTTTTGTTGGTGTCGTTTCTGAATTCTATATTCAAAGTCCCCTGATAACTGTGGAGTGGCAAATACGCTGGTAAGTACGCTGGCAAATGCCATAGCGGGTGTAATACCGGACGCAAGGGCATTATGATACCTTGCATAAATGCATGCCCGCTACTAATACAAAGCGGGCAGCTCTCGGGGGAATATACTGCGGTACACGAGCCTAGTATATGAGGTACCCTGGTACATCATCAGCTCACCCATGTCTCCGACGTATTCCCCAATTCCATTGATTTCAACACGCCTCCTCAGTCGCGCATCATGGTTTCTCTCATCAAAGGAGTCATGCTTGGCTGTTGCAATCCATCATGTCAAATCATTCGGTGGAAGACGGCCCGGAGTCACCACATGCCCGAGCAGAGCCGTTGGGTCTCGCGTATGTTTGACTTCCAAGGAGTTTGTGTCGGTCCTAATCGTCGTGATGCAGTTGCAATAGGTGTCGGCAATCCAAGCTGAAATGCAGTCGAGACCGTCCAGCATGCCAGCATTGTCGCAAGATTAGTATGAATTCCGGAAATCATCGTTTGTTGACCACTCTAACTTTTTAGCTGGTGATTGCGTGTATGAGACGAAGCGCGTCAAGCCTGGGCTGAAGGCAGGTGCAGTTGAAAGCCTACACAGGCGACTCGGTAATCATCTCTACAAGCTTTGTTGTTTTGGACCCTGACCAAGATCAGATGCCCTTGAGCAGCATATTCGGGAACGCGAGGAGCAGGAAGTTGAGATACAGACCAATATTTCCCCCTCAAGCAATGGCACCAAGCAGACAAACGAGGGCGTCGCTTATGACATATTGTCTTTGCTGGCAAAAGAACTACCAAAGATATTCCAGCGCGCCGCGAACGGCGACTCACTTGAGCGGCCAGCCAAAAAGAGAAAGGTCGCAGCTGAGGAGGAACCCATGATGCTCCAAACACGCCAATGCCGTCAATCAGACTTGCCGCCTGGTATTGATCTACTTGAGCCCATCATCAATGCGTATTTTACCCAAGTCCACCACTGGATTCCAATGGTACATCAGGGCCGCTTCCGTCGGCGATTGAAAATACCAGGAGAGCGAGACCACTTGGAATTGCTCATTCACGCCATGGCGCTGTCGACAGCCAGGTACATTCACAGCGAGCAAGCTCACAGCTCTTGTGATGCTTCATCTGGGAGAGACTGGATCGTCTCTTCAGCGATAAGCCGCCCGTCTGTTGAAAGTGTGCAAGCACTGATCATTGTCGCATTCAACGATGTAAGTAGCTACGTCACCGTCACCGTTATCGGCAACGACAAAACTAACAATCATTCGATCGTAGATCGGTTGTGGCAACGGAGAAAAGGCATGGTCAATCGTTGGGTCACTTACCAGAACCATCGAGTATATGCAGCTCACTATCGAACAGGGTAGCAATGAGAGCAGCGATGGTCAGTCGCTCTGTCGCCCATATCAGTCCATCAATCCCATCAAGGATTGGACCGAGCTTGAGGAGAGACGTCGAGTATTTTGGAATGTGATGAGCCTTGATCGGTTCTGTTCAGTAACCATGGGCTGGAATACAAGCTTGACGTCCAATGATGTTCATCGGCGACTGCCATGTGATGGCATGTATTGGCGCAAGGAGCAGCATGTTACGACACCTTTTTTCGGTATTTGGGACAAGTCTTCTGGCAGAATCGGGAATCCTATAGCGTTCATGGCAACCAGTCATCAAGCCGCTGACAAGCCACTGGCCGACATGGACACTCGAAGTCAGGCAGAGTCCACGTCGACTGCAGGTGGTACATCAGGCCAGGCCATGGACACGTCAACAATTGGAGCCTATGCCTATTGCCTCGAGGCGAGCGAGTCCATGAGCCACGTCACAAGTTACTTTCTCCAGCAAAAGGTCAATATGCAGGACATTGAAGAGATCAACATGTGGTTGACCCGTTTCAAAGAACTTGACCTACGTCTTGTTCACTGGAAAATGCTTCTGCCAACGAAATGGAAAGCCAACGTTACCCTTGTGCAATCACCCAGAATGGATCCGAACCTGACACTCGCTCACGTCACACATAATGCATCCATGATAATGCTACATCAGCCAATAGCTTATCCATCGCCGATATGGGGGTTCCGAAACAGGTTGCCAAGCAGCTGTAGTGCGGATACTTGTTATTCCGCTGGCGTTGAGATTGCAACAATCACCCAGAACTACCTGCGCATCGTCAAAGCTTCGCCCTTAGCTCCGCAGTACGCATTCTGCCTGTACATTGCCGCGAGAATGTTTCTTGTACACTGGCGATACTATGTTGGAAATCCGCTTGGGGAGGAATTCTGGTTTTTGGTGCAAAGTCTGGCCGAGTTCTCCCATCGCTGGAGTGGCATCGCGGAGCCACTACAACCGCAAACCCAAGACCTGGCAGGAAAATACGCCTTGAAGCTCCGGGAGCTTCATCGATGGTGTGCCCAGAATGACTCATTTCGACTTAATCCCATGGATTACACCAGCGAGATAGAGCATGGAAGCAATAGGCCTGCCAGTACAGTTCCAAACGAGAACGAAGATGTTGTTCCCGTACAAGAGTCTTTCACGCAAGCTAGACATGGTGTCAACCAATGGATGGCGTATGCATCTGTTTCAACCCAACAGCCACAATCCAATCAGGTAAACGGCGCCCATTTGCCTATGCAAAATCACCCGGATTCATTGAAAACACCTCTCACGCCCAGCTTTCCGACAGTGGGCATTCAAGTGATGCCCGGTGGGTCGGAAGGTATGAACTCTTCAGAGACCAACTCAATGCAGCACATACTTCTTGATAGCCAATTTTTAAATCTCGATCGGGTAATTACCTATGATGATGGATCATTATTCGCGGCAGATTTGGACGGAGGTAGCTGGTAATTGCCTGGCACACAAAATATTGAAACTATTGTACTATAGAGCTGCTCAGTCCAAGCAAATCTTGATTGTCTCGCACATGTCTATGCAAGTCCTGTTCTGAGTAATCTATTTCCAAACTCTACCAGGTAGTAGTCACCATACACCAAGGTATGATTAGCATATCGTTTCCTTGCATTGGCGTTATTATTAGCCGTGCCGTACTTGAGAATGCCATCAAAAGTTATTCCAGGCTCGACGTCCTGAACCTCGACACCACCTGCTGAAGGAAACAATAGCATAGCCTTCTCCGACGCGAGCGCGAAATCTAGAGTGTCGCGAATGACGGTCATGGCCATTGAGCGGAACCGCCCACCAAGCGTGTCTCGACCAAGCGCGGCAAGTGCCTGAGAAATGATAAGCATTCCGTTTGCGGCGATCGCGCCTGCAGACGAGTCCCTCAATGGGTTCATAGGGTTTGTCACGTCATTGATTGGCGCATCAAAGTCCCACAAAGGAACATGGCGTCCTCGCACCTCGACGCACGGATGCGAGCTCTCGAGCCTAGAAATAAAGTATTCTGCACATCCACAAGAGACTTCCAAGAATCGGTGGTCCCTTGTCCACATATACGTCTGCGCATACCCGAGTATGGCCCAAGCCTGACCACGTGCCCATGTGGAATCATCTGCGAATCCTTGTGCTGTCATGCGCTGTTTTATGAAGCCGCTTGATGGATCGAGATTGGCGACATGACATGTTGAGTACCACTGTCCCTGATAGGCACCGGCTCCGCTCAATGTTGCTTTCTCTGGACGCAAATGAGTGCGAAGGATAGTATTTGCATGTTGAGTGGCAATATCGAACAACACTCTGTCCTTTTCTGAATGAGCAGCAGCATAGTACAGTAAGTCGAGATTACACATGCTGTCGATTATGAGTATTAGATTTTCTTCCATTGAAGTGATCTCAATGTCACGTTTCCGAATGAGATCCCAACTTCTGATCGCCTTGGCTGACGGCACGAATCTCGTCGCAAGGCTCCTTGCTGCACGTATTATGCTATCCAAAGACTCGGGATTCCCCAACAATTCCCAGTCCAATCGCAACGCCGGCATGACAATGAAGCCAATATCGTGTGTGTCTGTTCGATTGGCCATGGAATGTAGTGGCTCGGCCCATGCTTTACAAAGCCTGAGAAGCTCCTCACGCGCTTCTTTGACTTGAGACCGTTCAGATGGCAGTCGACTAGTGCCTAGAACGTGAGGGTACTTGACAGCCCGCTCTAGCATGGAATACAGTGATCCAGGAAAGAATCCACAGGTCCAGAACTCGGCCTCGCGAAGTTGATATGTTCCCTTTCCAGGCCCGTCTTGGGGTACGACTTCTGGAAAGCTATTCGGCAAATTTGCACCCGCTTGTTTTGCGGTCCTCAATAGTTTGGCAAGAATATTATCGTGATACAATTCTTCGATATCGTGGTCGACAAAGGAAGCACGCGATGGAAAATGCCCATTCGACGTGGGAGACTCGGATTGCATGCTGGTATCGCTGGATGCAGGCTCAGTCTCTGGCAAAGGAGAGTTGCTTGCTGAATTCATGTCTGAAGCGGACAAGGGTTTTGGCGATGAGCCTAGGACGTGGTCCTCCATGGTGAATTCTGTGTTAGGGAACGCTGTCGATTACAGTTACGAGAGCGGACGGCTCTCTCGAGATTTCTAGTGCTGGATTTATTATTGTCTAATCAGCAGCTAGTTTGTTTACATTCCACCAACCATTCTTGCCCGAGTCAAAGCCTCCAGGTTTGGTCAAGAGGTAGCCAACGTGTTTGCTTGGCGGTTGCTAGACGGAGAAGGAGCATCGCCGTCCGCGAGCCTTACAATGTGCGCCGGACCCTAGTGACGGAAGGAATAGACCGAGTCGGAGCACACGTGTTCTTGGCCCGAGATCAATCGCCCGAAAAAACGTTGTACCAGGTACAAGGTAGTGATGTTTGGGCGAACCCCATACCCCAGATTCATCCTGCATAGGGCGTGGGGAAAGTGAACCCCGCAAAGTACCTGGGTATGCTGGCGCCCAGCACCGACTGTATGGTAGAGTTTGTTTTCAGAGGGTGGTCAGCGGTAACATACTATGATTCTCCTTCTAGGGACAAAATCTTGTGGTTGGAGATCATACGACTCGGTACCGTGGATAAATATGTCAATTGTCCATTGATATCTTATTCTTCTTGCCAACATCGTATCAAATTTCCTGGCCACTACCATGGCAGGTTCAAGCGCTGAGAACGGCGATCCCGCCCAGCAGCCAAATGAAGCTCTGAACTCGGAGTCATCTCGTCGACCACAGATAAGATCACCAAAATATGCCTGGTTATACATCTTTGATTGGTATCCTTCTCATTACTCCACAGAAGAGAAAAGGTTGTTGAAGAAGCAAGACTACATTATTCTCCCGCTGTGTTGCTTGATGTGTAAGTGTGAACTCGCCTGGGAAATGAAAACAAAACTGATTGTGATAAGTTTTCCTCAAATGGCTCGACTCTTCCAACATCAATACAGCCTATACCTCGGGTATGCGCGAAGAGCTACACATTGCCGGCAATCAGTATTCCCTCTTTGGCACATTTTACAACATTGGATACTTGCTCTTTGAAATTCCATCCATGATGCTCATTTCGCGACCAAAATTATCCCGCTGGTACCTTCCGACAATGGAGGTCTTATGGTCCATGTTAACCTTTATCCAAACCAATCTTGCTAGCGACAAACAAATCTTCGGGTTACGATTCCTACTTGGAGTATTTGAGACCCCAGCAGCCACAGGTAGCATATACATCCTTTCATCATGGTACCGAGCGGATGAAATGTTCAAGCGTGCCGGTGTCTGGTATGTATCAAGCAATCTGGGCAGCATGGTGGGCGGCTACCTTCAGGCAGCTGCATATCAGAACCTCAATGGCGTCTTGGGCAGGTCAGGCTGGAGATGGCTATTCATCATTGATGGATGCATTAGTATGCCGATTGCTATTGCTGGGTTCTTTTTGTTTCCTGGATTGCCAACAAGTCCCCGAATTTGGTGGCTTACAGAAGACGAACAAAAGCTGGCTCAAAAGCGCATGCGAGATGACGGCGTCAAGAAGCCCAAGAAAATCGGCACCAAGATGCTCAAAAGAGTGTTTGGTCACTGGCACTTTTATATTGCGGTTCTGACATATGTCTGGTGCGTATCAAAAGACCGTAGGCTTGATTTATGCTGATCTTCTTAGCTTTCAATGCACCTCGTACGTGGGTGGTCAGATGAATATCTGGCTCAGATATGAAGCAGACACGCATGGCACATACACAATTCCGCAGGTCAACATTTATCCCACCGGAGTTCAAGGAGTTGCGATAGTCACAGGGATCCTCGCCACGTCATTCTGTATGGTATACCCACTCTGGGCAGTCATGACAGTTGTGGCCACTTGCCTGCTTTTCGCAAATACGTGCCTTCTGGTTTGGGACATTCCTCTTGGTCTGCACTTTACGTGTTATTACCTTTTGGGCATGACATCATGTGTTACACCCATCTTGTTTCCCTGGGTCAATATCATCATGAAGGACGACAATGAGGCTCGCAGTTTCACCACAGGTGCCATGGTCAGTCATTGCTTCCTGCTCCTACTATTCATTGTTGGCTAATGACAAATCCAGATGACTCTGGGTTGGACTTTCTTCAGCTTTTATCCCATCACGGCCTTTCCTGTGCTGGAAGGACCGAAATGGCGGAAAGGCTTTACTGTGAATGTCGTTCTCATTGTGGCGTTCTGGGCACTGTTCATGGTTGGCCAATTTCTGTGGAAACGAGATAAGAAATCTAACAAATTCAATGATGTGGTAGATGAAGAAGAGATGGCGAGCACGAAAGATGAAAAGGTCATGCATGTGGAGGTCGTCAAGCAAGATTGAGTGGGCGCAATGGAGTGCTTGGCGTTGTCCAGTTGTGGATTAATCTGGAGCTCCAAGCGCAAGAATAGATTTTAGTGGGTGGGTATATAGGATATCGAAACTGGTCCATACATTAGACATTCAATCGCTGTAGTGTTGGTCCGAAGCCCGAATTTTGGGGTTGGTTTTCGCTCTTGGCCATGATCATTATAAATTGAACTATTCCCATTATACTTGCCAGATTCATTCGGCAATCCAAAAGTCCGCCACCATGCCTCCTCTTGCCGGATTCTCCGATAACTCGTTTCAAACACATACAGATCTTGTCACAGCGGCGCTGGCTCTGATCAAACCTTTGGAGTCATACAAATCAAGTGGCAAGGCTCGTATTAAGATAGCCACATCGAGCGGCGCCGGATTCAGTGAGGCGGCTGCCCAAGTCGAGGGTTTCTCACGACCATTATGGGTAGTTGCTCATCTACTTGAAATGGAGTCACAGGGGCAGATTCCAGGTGTCCAACAAGCAGAAGTAGACCTCCAATCATGGGTCCTCGGCCTCAAGTCCGGAACTGATCCCTCGTCGAGCGAGTACTTCGGAGATCTTGGGGATTTTGACCAGCGAATGGTCGAAATGGAAGCAATAGCACTGTCAATCTTGGTCTCACCTTCAAATTTTGCTTTTCAAGATGATGATGTTGCCAGGTTCAATTTGGTCACATGGTTGTCCCAGATCAACACGAGACAACTTCCCGTTAACAATTGGCGCTGGTTTCGAGTCTTCGTCAATCTGGCACTTTATAGGGAGCTACAAGTCCCGAAAGAGCAAGTGCAACGTCAACTCGATGAAGACCTGGTTATTCTGGACTCTTTTTATTTGCAGGATGGATGGTCAAGCGACGGTCCGTGGGGAGAAGAGAGGAAGCAGGCAGACTATTACTCTGGTAGTTTTGCCATTCAATTCGCACAACTTCTCTTGATCAGATACGCTCCTGACTTTGATCCGGTTCGGACGGATCGATACAAGAAGCAAGCAAAGGAGTTTGCGGTTCACTATTGGAGGTATTTCGATACCGATGGTACATTACACTGCCCAAGTATTTGATCAAGTGACTGATGTGCAACAGGCGCAGCAATCCCGTTCGGACGGAGCTTGACGTACAGATTCGCCTTTGCAGCGTTCTGGTCGGCTCTCGGTCTCGCAGAAATCAATCTGTCCACTCCCATGAATATCGGAGTCGTGAAAGGCCTTTTACTGCGACATTTACGGTGGTGGGCAGCACAACCCAACATATTCAATGCAGACGGGACGTTGAATATCGGCTACACATATGCAAACTTGTTCATTTCAGAGGATTACAACTCTCCGCAATCAGTATACTGGTGTCTCAAGAGCTTCATCGCCATTGCTATTAGCCCCAAGTCACCGTTTTGGTTATACGAGGAGGCGCCACATCCTGCAGCCTCGGATAATTCAAAAGTGCACCTGATCTGGCCAGCGAAGCAGATAATGTGCAGCACCACCGAACATCACTTTTTGCTTTCCTCTGGTCAATCAACCAGAAAGTCCCATCGGTCTAGGGAGGCAAAGTACTCCAAGTTTGCTTACTCTTCGGCCTTAACATTCAGTGTCCCCACTGGCACCACGTTGGAGCAATTGGCACCTGACAGCGTGCTAAGTGCAAGTATTGATGGCGGAGAGACGTGGAAAGTTCGCTGGGAACCATTTAACCTTTCACACGAGTGGATTTCATATAGCGGCGAGCGGCTGCCTATTCTCGTGAGTTCCTGGAAGCCGTGGGGTAATCTGAATCTCGTGGTTGAGACGAGATTGATTCCTCCATGTAGAGCGTGGCCAGGATGGAGTTTGCGCTCGCACACACTGCGCTGGTCGACAGAAGCCGGCGGCCCGGTTCCGTTGATTGTCCTCGACAGTGGTTTCGCAATTTCCGCACAAACCAGTCACGACCATTCAATCTTTGAACGATCTTGTCAATTGGACTTTTCTCAATGTACTACCACGCAAGGATGGTGGAAAGACAACACGAGCTGCTTGATCGTGTCGGAAGCTGGTGCCAGCGGGTTAGTGGACCTGACACCTGAATTTGCGCCCCTGGGACCCAACCCTGCACTGCGCCGAGAGCGCCATGTAAGGATCATCAAGCCAGATGCCAACACCAATCTCTCAGCACAACGAACTCTGTTACCATCGTCTCAGCACCACCTCGACCCAGCGCATTCAAATGCCAAAGACCATGGCGACGTACTGATTCAACAAATTGTGACCGGTATATTTGCGACTCAAAGCTCCAAGGTACAACAACCAGATGTTTGGAGGCTGTGGCAAAACCGGCCATCTGGTAGGCTTGATCCGTTCAATGGAACTTTGACTCTGGGAAGGTAATTACATACTTCGATATGCACATGCATCCTGTCGGCGGCAGAGCAGAAAGATAGTCTCATTGGAAACGCAATCACTTTTTATTCAATTGTGCATCTGGGTAAAGTGATCAAGTATAAGTAATACATGAATTCTCAAACATAATTCCCTCCTCATCAGAGCGAGTCCCCAACATAATGCAGGTTCTCAATGGCATTCAGACCATAAAGGGCAGCGTCATTGGTAGCAAGCCAACCAGCCTCATCGATGGGGGCCAAGACAGAGCTATTGGCAACATGAGTAATTGACCATGGTGATGTTGGCAAGAGCCCGTCCTTGTTAAATTCGGCCCATGCACGCGTCGCGAGTGTCTCATTCTGAGTCTTTGAAGCGACGTATGCTGTAAGACGCGAATGCCCCTGATACAAGCTCAAGCCGGAGAACTGGCTGCCATAACGGGCAGCTTGTTCTGCACCACTTGCTCCATAGTAGTAGCAGTAATCAAGATATGCATCGAGGAAACCGTCTGGTAGGTCGCCGTCCGTGTGATCATATAGTTGAGTAATGATCTCTTGCAGGCCAAACACGGCGTCAAGGTGAGATAGCACAGCGATACCATTGTTCTCGGGGTCAGTGGGTGGTGGTGACCAGGATCCGTCAGTGGAGTTGTATAGCGCTTCACCAGTGACAAACCCATATTTGAGCGCTACTATTCCTTCCATGCCCTTGTAGAGTTTGGCCTTGGCTTCCTCCCAACGAGGGCCATGCCTTTCCCACTCCATGAGCCAAGCGCCCACCAGGCCAATCCAGTCCAGACCAATGTTGATGTACAAAGCCTCACGATCAGGCACATATGTCACGTTGGCTGGTCGAACCTTTCTTCTGGCGTCGACGAGATAAAAGGCTTGCTCTGCATCCAAGACACCATGAACTACATCTCCAATGCGTTCATCGCCACCAGAGATGTAGTAGTATGCCTTGCGATAGATTGTTGTCGAGATGCGGATTTGTTTTGCGCTGTCGCCCCAATGTAAAACACCGTGTCGTGTACCAAGCCCCGAAAAGTTGCCAATGTGATACATGTCCACCTCGGAAGAGTGGCGCACTTGAGCCTCAGCAAGCCGGAACACGTCTGATCGGCCGCTTCTCAAAAAGTAGGCCCAGAAAAATAAGTCGGGCGACAACTCGGAATTGTCCCAAGCATAGCCACCAACATCATAGCGCCAAGTGTGCCGGTCTGTATCATACGTATGCATAATGTCTCCATGGTCCCAGTAGCCATACCATTTCCGTTGCTCGACTTGTCCACGATAGTACTGTATCAGAAAGTCGAGGTGTTCTTCAATGGTTTCTGAAGCAGAGGAAGTATTGGCTGGGGCGCTCCAATACGTTCCGATGGCTTTGGTGTCCTCCAGGTATTCAGGGTCGGCAACAAGCAAAGGAGGCGCGTTCATATAAGTTGTGAGCCCTTCCAGAGTATCTGAAGAGGGCGTAGAGTCAAAACCAAACAAGAACACTTCTGATGTCCGGGCGACTCCATATGGAGTATCGTATCCTCCCTCCCAGTCCTCGTAGGTGATGTCCAATGCGGCAAGTTGCTCAGTATAGGTCTCCTCTCCCATGGAATCATGAAATGGACGGAGGTCCATCACTGGGCCGGCTGGACTGTACAGCCACAGCGTGACTTCTCCTACATCACTGGCGGCATTGCGAACATCCAGGCCAGTGGGGTAGCGCTTCCAGAAATCACGTAGGCCTATCGCCAAACCTCCTCCAAGTGCTCCACCAACATACGCAAGTCCTTCAGAGCGATTGCCACCAGGAATGTTGATCCAAGTGTACCCGGCTTTCGTACGCTTCTTGAGTGTAAAGCCATCAGGAGACAGTTGCGTTAGACTATAGTCATTCCATGCAGGAACCCACTGAATCGCTGAAGACACTCGAGTGTCCCAGGTGGTGATGTTTGGAGTCTCTTGGCCTTGAATCTGTGCTGCGCGGATAGCCTGTCCCGGGTCTCTTCGAAGGCCAGTAATTCCCTGAACTGCTTCATTGAGGAATCCACCATCCACGCCAGCCAGGCGGATATGGCGATTGTAGAGCTCATCAGATAATGGAACATCAAAGCGAATTCCAATGCCAGTGATAAAGTCTGTTTCTTGGTCCCCGTCGTATATGATTGTATGGATGACCCTGATTGCTTCGGAATCAGTATATAAGTAAAACCGAAGAGTAAACTGCAGCCATGGTTCATGCCCATCAGTCAAAGACTGGTGTCTGCCCTTGATGGTCACCAGACTGCGAACTTCACTCTGTTCGCTGACAGTAGTTTCCTCGATCTCGCTTTGAAAAGCCACCTTGTCTGGTTGGCTTCCGGCTGAATCATCGTCCACAATCGAGGACTGAGATTGGAGGACCAGCAGACCGTTCTGGCCAATTGTTTTCCCGCTGGCGCTTTCGATGGAGCTGATCAGAACCGATCCCGACTTCTTGAACGTGGCAGTAATCTTTCCCGTGTTGACCACAATGTCGTCGTCGGATTCACTAACGCTCATGCCTGTGGCTCTGCGCTTCGAGGTCGATGATGTGAAGTTGGAGGCGGCACTAGATGGCTTGATAAAATACTCTTCTGACACCGAGTCTGATGCACCAATTGCATGTCCAGTCCACTTGATGGAGTCGTCGGGCCAATATGCAGTTATCCATGACTGAAGGTTGACTTGGTCGCCGTCTACATCAGCGGCTGAAAAGGTGGTTGAATTCGCAGGGTATTTTCCTCGAGGCCAAGGCAACCCAAACGTGGTGCCTAGGTTCACGGCCGGTGCTCCTTCAAGCCAACGGACTGATACCTCGTCAACAGTACCATTCAAGGTGCTCTGCGACAAGGCCAGGTTTGCAAGGCCCGCTGCGGCAACGCAACTGTAAGCGAAACGATGCATGGCGGCTTACTGACTTGTAAAGAAGCCTCCCAACAGCTTGATATGTCTTACAACAAGGCACAGCCTTCGAGCTTATGTAGTAGGCGATGAGCCACCACTTGGGCTTATTCAGGCTTTTCGCAGCTCATCATGTGGATATGTGCGCGCTTTCGGCTCTATCCAGTGATCCAGCCAACGATGTAGACGGCTTCTCACGTACATTGGACGTCTACAAGCACCAAATTCCCGGCAACAATACTGCTTTGTCGACATGACCTAATCTTGCGTCATGCTCCATGTCCTCCAATGTGGGGTTTCGGAAAAGTAAACGACGGGTCGCGATGTCGCGACTGGCCGCACGATAGATCCACGAATTAAGACATTCGCAGCGGTGTTGTGTGCATGGGTCCCTGATCAGCCCGTTACCCCGTCCCATCGGCCAAGATTGCTCGGCGCATATTTGCTGCAGCCCCCGCCGGCCACCCAATAGCATGGCTTAAGCTTGCAGCGTCATAAGCCTGGGAATATTATTTTTCACGCTCGGAGATATGGAGAACGGGTGCGAAATCAGCATAATGCAAGATTAAGACGCCGGTGTAATAATGCACCGAGAAATGATCCGACTTTATTAAATATGAATTATTACGCAAAGAGTGTCACGGCGCTAAGCGCGCTGCCGTTAAGCAGCTAGCGAAGGGACCCGGGCGCTAGCTATGGGCGGCCCGGGTGGATCCCGCAATTATAAATATCTTTATTAATTTATCGGAATTTAAATTATAGTTTTTCGAGCTTATTATAACGGTACGCCGTTATAATAAATTATACGGTCGGGTTTTTTTTAAATAAATTAAAAGTATAAATTTAAATAAGTTTATAATAATAAAATGCGTTAATTAAAAAAATAATTATATTAAATAAAAAATAACTAAAATAATTTTAAAAGAATTTATAAATATAATCGTTAAAGCGTATTAAATGCTTTATTTATAAATAAAATAAATGCTTAAATTAATTATTAAAATAATAATTATTTATATAACCGTAAAAAATCCGTTTTTAACATATTTATTTATTAGGGTTTACCCTAACCATAGGATTTCAAATTTTCGGCGATCATGCCAAGACCCCTAACTAGGAAATTCGTGGGTCCGCCCCACGGGAAAAAAAATGTGGGGAAAACTACACTAGCAAAAAAATGCCTAACTAGGAAATTTATGGGTCTTCCGTCCGGTATAAAAAAGGTAAAAAATAAACTTTATGCTATACGTACGAATATTAAAGTAATGCGAATTTTTATTAAAGTTTTGGAAATATCTCGATAAACTACATATAATCGGGTTTTATTACTTTATTAATTTCGTATATATACGTTTATATTTTATAAAAAGGGTAAAAAATAAATTTTAAGCTATATATACGAATATTAAAATAATGCGAATTTTTATTAAAATTTTGGAAATATCTCGATAAAATGCATATATTCGAATTTTATTACTTTATTAATTTCGTATATATACGTTTATTATTTATAAAAAGCGTAAAAAATAAATTTTATATTATATATATAAATAATAAAATAATTTTAATTATAAAGTTCGTAGGGCGGCCCCACGGGAAAAAAAATATAGGGAATAATACACTAGCAAAGCAATGCTTAATTAGGAAATTCGTGGGTCTTCCTTCCGGGAAAATAATAAAAATTCGATTATATTATAATAATAATAAAATAATGCCATAAATAATAAAGTAATACGATAAATAAACGATAATAATATAATAATACGATAAAATATCGAATAAAAAACGATAATACTTTAATAATACGATGAAAAAACGATGAAAAACGATAAAAAAGTCGATTATAATATAATAATAATAAAGTAATGCGATAATTATTAAAGTAATACGATAAATATCGTATAATAATATAATAATACGATAAAGTATTAATAAAAAAGCGATAATACTTTAATTAGGGTTAGGGTTAGGGTTAGGGTTAGGGTTAGGGTTAGGGTTAGGGTTAGGGTTAGGGTTAGGGTTAGGGTTAGGGTTAGGGTTAGGGTTA
>SWKT01000162.1:0-37443 GCA_011058875.1 Neopestalotiopsis sp. 37M
GGGGGGAATACTTGTGTCACGCTTTGCAAACGTCATGCGAATCGGACACTTGGCAGCAGGCATGTGGATTGTGTTTCTGACTCTGCCGCGTGGCAATCGCAAATCACCGGTCACAGATATGGTCGGCAGTGTATATCAAGTGTGTTGTATAAATGTACAAAGGAAGTGGACGTATATTGTTTTGTGAGAGGATTTCCCAGATCCCCGCCCTCTAGGTCCCGTAATCATGGTTAATGACACTGGTACTTGTCTGGACTTTTTCCGATTCAGCCCTGTGTGACTGGTATGTCATTATGTTTACCTGGGCCAGCCCAACATGGGTACTCCGAATGTCATCTCAAGATTGATGGGACTAGAAGAGGGCTCGGCCTTTTTAAAGGGTGTGACAAGATCTCCGCGGCCTGCATGATGATCTATCTAGTGCGGCCATCCCGTAGACCGCAACAAAGACGGGCGGAAAAATTAGATCTTGCATGGGAGTGGCTCAAGTACGATCAAGTCTATTCCCATCCAGTCGGGCTACTTACTCTAACCCTTCTTTCCCATGGCTTCTCGGCCGAATACGGAGAATTTAGTCACTTGTCTCCTACATTTTTTAACCTCTCGGATGTCAGTCATTGTTACAGCCGGTTCTAATAGTTCTTCACTAGCAGATCTCCTTGCCGCTCATGGGGGCCACATTCCGATCGAGAGCTGAGAGATGTGAAGACTGAGGAGGCAATTTTGAGGAGGCCGAGATCTCGTATCACGTACTAATGACACAGGATTGCCTACTGAATCAGATGACGGAAACGCTCTGGCGTCATTGATCGATACTTGTATGTACATTTCGCCGGCTGCACGATCTAGAGTAGTACCGTCGTAGGATCATAATTCTGGATCTCCTGCGATCTGACGGACCTGACCCGGTTGGCTAGATTTTTGGAACAGCACAAGTGGATTCTCGTTACGTGCTAAAAAGTCCTACCAGGTAATAGCTTGGGATTGCAAACTTGCTTTCACCTTTGGCCTCATTTTGTATTTCAACCCAAGGACTAGGGAATGTAGAGTTGAGAAGACAATTTTGCTATTTTGGTTCTACTTGCAACCATATAGATCAACCCAATCTTGCCGGGTTGTCAATCCAAAGCCAGAATGTCAGCTTTGTGGTATGATGTGTATAACAGAATCATTATGATGGACCAGTCGGGCCGCCAGGTTTACTATACCTCGCGGATCATCAGGCTCTCTACTTTGTAGATGCAGGGAAGACCTGAAAAGAAGCTCGTGTAGAAGCTTGCGGGGAGGGCCGTAAGAGTCCGGCCAGGCGGGAGTGATGGGAAGAGCCGTGGATCCCTTTTAATCAAGGACCCTTGCAGAGTGCGTCAGAAGTTCCCATCAGAAGATCCGAGTCTAGGTTCACTAGAGTTATTTAGAGTCGTTCTTGACGAACAGGGGGTGTTTTAATTCATGTAAGTCCTTGGAGATTAGACAGTTGAAAATGGTGATCCTTACGAATCAGAAAAAGCAATATGGTCGACAAGGTGCCCTGTGTTTCGCACTAAGGACCCAGCACCCGGATTACTGGGACCGAGCACACAAGCTGTCTCGTCTCGCCCAGTATGAGAGAACAAAACCGTTATCGGGTTTAGCGAAAACGATAATTGACAATTCAGATTCCGTTTTCTTACTCGTGCGCGACATTTCTAAATCTCCGTCAAATTTGCTTCGAGGTAGAAAAAGAAAACTGAAACTCTGTTTACGATGCGCGCAGCTCGCTAATCGTGCCAAGCCCGACCCTTATAGCACTATAGTGCGTCCAAGGGAACCATGTGGCTGAGGCAAAGGTGAACTTGATTACTGAACAAATCTTGCAAGCCACGTGAACCCATACCTCTGGGCCCCCAGGGTCCAAGCAGATCCAAGCAGACCTAAGCAGACCTAAGCAGACGATTCGCAGCCCGATGCTTATTATCCCCTGCTCAACCAATCTGTTGGGCCTATTTGTTACTGGATCCTTTTTTTTCAAGGGGCGATAAAAGCAATGAAAATGCCAGACAAGGTGGATAACCAGAGTCAGAGTCCTGGAGCACTTCTCTCCAGAGAAACGAGAATAGCAAGAGAAAAAGGAAAGAAATCAAGAAAAATTCCTACTCCATCTGAAGCCCGGGGAATTCGAGCCGTTGATTACATGGATCGTTTTTGCCATCCCCGAGGTCACCGATGAGGGCCACTAGCGACACAGCTCTTGTGTGTGTTGTGAAGCAAAATGTGGAGGACAGGAACTTGTCGATACTTGGTCAAAACTACTCGTCGAATATTGATCTCTTGCGTCCAGCCCGTGTTCAGCTGTTTGTATTCTTTCCGATCTTTCTATATAAACACCTTCCGCAAGCGGCGATCTCTTCTTTGGCGATCTAGTCAACAATCAAACTTGGCTACTGTTGGTGATTTTCCAAGGCCACCGACATCATCCCCGATCAAACCGTTCTTTATTCACAGCCAATCAATATTGAGTTGTATGCCGTTTGCATAGCAGCCATTATTGAATCTTGAAGCATCCCTTGGTCTAGTCCGTCGATTGGTATCTCTTCATCATGGCATATAAGGCGAGACGTTCTGGGAGAATGTCCACCCCAATGAATCAACAAGCCTGCTATTCTACTCACGGATTCGACCAGACTTACGGAACGTCAGAAGGCTACGACCAGTCATACGGGGGAGACTACAGCTACGACCCAAACTACGCATACTACGACAACACTATGCCGCAATACAACCATGAGCTGAGCATTGTGCTTCAGCCACAAGCAGTAACCGGGAAGGGGAAAATCCTCTCTCCTCCCCTCGTTGTGAGCGCGGTAAACTATGATCCGAATAAGGTCTATATGCTTTCGGTGACAGCTTATGAACGAGACGGCCGACAACTTCCCTTTAATGATGTCAACTCAGACGAGTATTGGCTTCACGGCGGCCTCTCCAGTACTGCGTTTGAAGCACCAACTGCAGACGGCACAAAAAAGCTGTTTGGAGGCTTCTGGAACCTCCAAGCAGGGACGGCTCGGCATTTGAAACTCGTGGTCTCGCTGCAATGCGAAGACGGTGATTGGTTTCCGACTGTGGCTCAGACAGAATTCTACATTGAATGCCGTCATGAATTAATGACGAAAATCGCTATGACTTTTCCAGGTAGGGTTTAAATTCCCGTTCTTGTTGATATACTTTGCTAACAGAACGAACAAGACTCAGAGCAGAGAAAGCTCCTCAACGAGCTCGGAGTGCCATATTTGGAAAAGGATGATAAGGAGAAGGATGGTTATAAATGGGCTAAGTAGTATGGAGAAGCAGAAGCAGAAGCACAAGCAGCAGCCGGAGCAGGAGCAGAAGAAGTGGGAGAAGCGAGCCTCGCATGAACCAAGGTTCAAAGGATTGTTTTAATTCCGTTCAGGGCAGGAAGGGAGTTTCTCGGCTATCTTTAGAAGGTGTTTGTGTTTGCTTGAACTTGTTTTGCTGGGAACGGCGTTTTGTACTACATCAATTGGCTAGAAGTTAGGATTAGAATGGAATAACAGTGCGGACTGCATCACGTTTGACTCATGCTCATAATTGACTAGCTAATCAATAAGCAGTGTGATTAAATTGCTTCGGCACGGCTGTTGATGGCGTTGTTGGCATGAGGCTGGCCATGTGGAACGATTGCAGTGAAAAGAACGCGAATGAATGCGTTGTGACCAATTCACACATAAGACTGTGTAATCACCATCATGAACAGGTCACTGTGCAGTAGAAACCGATCAATGAGGTGAGGACAGACTTTACTGGTAGCAGGGATTGTCATGCCCTGATCGACCTTGCAGGAGCTGTCGATCCAGCTTCTGCAAGACGCAAATGTATTAGTGATCGAAGTGCCTCTGCCAAGGGATCACCAGCAGTTCATGTGTTCATGTTGAGCCTCATGAACGTACTCTGTACATTGCAGAAAGTGCAGATGAGTTTCCATTACTTGAGAAATACTTGTCATTGAAACTTTCAAGTCGATAGCAGCCCGCCAGTCGATGAATGTAGTAAAGCAGGGGTGTTTAGATCTTGCATACGATCTTCCGGGTCACTCGGGTCTTACTGACGCTGCAAACACCACCAGGTTTTCTTCTTTTTCTTTTCCCTTCTTGGAAGAGGAAGCGCCCAGCCACAGATACCGCCCTGCTGGTTAGCATGGCTGAAGAAACAAAGAAGCCCGCACGCCTCACCGCACCGCGTCTTGTTGCCTTGACGGAACTTGCCGGTGAGCTGAAAAGAGCCAAAACCACCATAAGCAAACATCCCAGTCCTTTATACTGATCCCACAATTTCGCTACGCCACCCTATACAAATTACAAGAATTATTCCGTCTAAGCTGAAAAGAAGTTTACGGATACGTTTACGATTACATATTTAAATGACTTGGCTCGCTAACAAGTACATCATATTTATCGCCGTCGCGTCGGCAAACGTAGTGACGGTCTTTTGTAGAATCAAGCCTGTAAGTCGCTGCCATCAGAATCTTGAAGGATCACCAGGCTAGCAAGTAAACAAGCACCATGGATTCTGTATTGATGACCCTGCATGAATTCCATGACATTTTCTGGTCACTTGTACACTTTTGACACGAGTCATGACGCCAACAAGTATACTTCAATACTCGCCCATGGACATTTTCACCCGCATGACCTGCCCCTCTATTGGGCCAAGAGGCAACGCCACGGCCCGCATCAGGTACGCCCCGCATAACACTATGAAGCCCTGGGGAGGTACAGAAACAGGGACGCAAAAGTTAAAAGGGTGAAGAGAACTGACAGCTGGATAATTCTTTACCAGCCAAGATGGAACTTGCCCGAAAAAAATGAGATTACCGTAATCTAGCCGCATCTTATCCCATGTCCATCAGCGAGACTAGGTCCGACCATTAAATGCTGACGAGATCATACACCGAAATGCTGTTGGAACCGTCGGATCGCCGCCGGCCCCGCATTCCCTGGCCCCGGGGACACCACCGCCACCAACCTCTTTTGCTTATCCGTACAAGCCACGGGGGCGCGAACGGCAACATCACGGCCAATTACTAACATCAAGGCTTTTTTCAGGTTAATTTGGTTAGATAAATATGTTGGCGTTACACAAGACCCTCAGAGTCTGTCATACAGCAGCCCCTCGTGTGTCGAGGACCGCTGCCACGCGGAGCAGCAGCGGGCAGCTCTGCCGGTACAGCCAGAGAGCCACAAGGGCGCCGGCGCCGCTCCAGAGCCGGGTCAACGTGACGCTTCCGGTATGGACATTACTCGCTTTGCCTGCCGCCGTGGGTCTCGGCGCGTGGTGGTCATCAGCAAAAGACGCGCAGCAGCCGGCGCACGAGCTCAATCGATCCCCGCAGACACGATACGCGAGCCGGGCGGCCATGCAAAAGGTGAGCTGACCGATTCATCAAAAGTTGCGTCCAATATACTGATGATGATAGGCTGCAGACGAAATCACCAGTCTGCTCGGCGAGGACGCCGTCAGCTTTGACGAGGACACCATTGAGAGCCATGGGTACTCTGACTGGTCCACGTCCAACTCACCTGGGCGGCCGGTGGCAGTCGTCTATCCGCAGACCACGGAACAAGTCTGCGGTATTGTCAAGATTTGCAACAAGCACAATGTTCCCATGGGTAAGGTCTGTCTCACAGAGCTGACGGCAACTTTGCTCACCTCCCCTTAGTACCTTATGGAGCAGGGTCGTCGGTCGAGGGAAGCTTTTCTTCCCCGTACAGTGGTATATGCATAGACTTCACCATGATGGACAAGATTGTGGCCTTTCACCCCGACGAGTAGGTTTCTACACATGATTGGTTTTGTGTCTTCTGCTAATTCGTGACCAGTATGGACGTGGTGGTGCAGCCCGGAGTCAACTGGGTAGACTTGAACAACCAGATCAAAGACGACGGCCTCTTTGTCCCGCTAGACCCGTCGCCGACGGCTACGATTGGCGGTATGGTGTCGACCAACTGCAGCGGCACCAACGCATTCCGCTACGGCACCATGAAGGACTGGGTCGTGAGCGTGACCGTGGTGCTGGCCGACGGCCGCGTCATCAAGACGCGCCGGCGGCCCCGCAAGAACTCGGCGGGCTACAACCTCACCTCCCTGTTTGTCGGCGCCGAGGGCACGCTGGGCATCGTCACGGAGGTCACCATGAAGCTGGCCGTCATACCGCAGGACACCAGCGTCGCCGTCGTCTCCTTTCCGACGCTCAAGGATGCCACCACGGCGGCTACAAAGCTCATTCGTTCGGGTATCCAACTGGCGGCTTTGGAGTTGATGGATGATACGCAGATGGAGGTTGTTAATCGACATGGTAGCGAGGCAGTCAAGAAGATCAAGTGGGATGAAAGTCCGACGCTGTTTTTAAAGTGAGCTCAGTGTGCCCCTGAAGCCGCGCATCAACTAACGAGTTCAGGTTCTCGGGAACAACTGACGGGATCAAGGGAGACGTCTCGAGGGTCACAGACCTGGTGAAACCATACTCTCCACAGTCTGTATTCTTTGCTAGAAATAAGCAGGAAGAGGCCGACATGTGGTCGGCACGAAAAGAAGCACTGTGGACCATGACGTCCATCAAGCCGCCGGGCTACTCTATTTGGTCAACCGACGTGGCTGTACCTATATCTAGATTGGCCGAAATCATTGGTAAGCATTTCATATACATCTTGTACATTGGTTACTAATCCACGACAGAACTCTCCAAGCAAGATTCAAGCAAGCTGGGTCTTTTTGCTAGCGTTATCGGCCACGTCGGCGATGGAAACTTTCATCAAGCTGTACTTTACGAGACGGAGAATGCGTCGCATCAAAAGGGTGTCGCCGAGTGTGTGCATAAAATGATGGCCAGAGCCCTGGAAATGGAGGGGACTGTATCGGTAGGTGAAGAGAAAAAAGGAAACAACATGTGCTGACCGAATTCAGGGCGAACATGCCATAGGCATTGGCAAAAAGGAATGTCTTGTCGATGAGCTCGGTGAGGACACGATTCACCTCATGAAAAGTTTGAAGCAAGCAGTGGATCCAAAGTAAGTCCCTTGTACGTTCAGCGGTCGTGATCCAAACTGACTGGCAAAAGATGGTTGATGAACCCTGGTAAGGTGTTTGACCTTCCGACGTAGTGACTTTGCTGGAGAGCGACATTTTGTTACTACTGTACAAGATTCACCACGCGAAGCACAGCACTTCATGGTTGTTATATTTGAAGAAATTTTGCGTATGAATCATTATTTAGAGCTATCGCGGCAGTCATTAGAAGGGGTCTAGTCTAGGATACCTCAACTTCATCCATCCTGGATGCGTTGCCTGCAACTGATGATCCTTGATATTACATGATCTCAATCAATCCCACGCGACGACCTAATTATTTGCTGCCGGTTGAACCAGAGTCGACCCTCCATCCGGGTACAAAATCTGCCCATTATAAAACAGCCCACCTTTGCCCGCCAGGAACAAGATCGTAGCGCCCATGTCGGAATCATGCCCCGTCCTCCCCGAGGGGTTGCTCAGCTCCATGTCCAGCGCGCTCTTGTTGTCCTCGCCCGACGAGCCGGCCGTCATCTCGCTGGGGAAGACGCCGGGAGCAATGGTGTTGACGCGGATCCCGACCTCGGCGAACAGCGCGGCCAGGACCCGGCTCAGCTGCGTCGCGGCCGCCTTGGACGTGGCGTAGATGGGCTGGCCCCCGCTGGGTCCCTTCATGACCCCCGAGATGGACGTGACGTTGACCACCTGCGACGTGTAGCCCGGCGTCGCGCCGCGGCCCTTGGCCAGGAGCGGGAGCAGGGCCATGGACATGTAGTACGCCCCCGCCACGTTGGTCTGGAACGTGTTGGCCCACTCGTCTTGCTCCGACTTGAGAAAGTGCGCCGAGATGGCGGCGGCGTCCTTCATGTCTGGTTGACCGGCTGATGCTGTTTTGAAAAGTCAGTAGGCATTCTTTTTTTCACGTCAAATTTCCACCATTACATACAGTACTTTGTCGCATCATCGCGCGCGATACCCGCATTGTTCACCAACAGGTGAATGCCCCCGGGCTCCTTGCCCTCCAGCGCCTTGGCCAGCTCGACGCAGCCGTCCTTGGTGCTGACGTCGCCGGGCAGGGCGTGTATGCTGCCCGGGCCGGTGCCGTAGCGCTTGACCGTCTCCTCGAGCACCTCGCTCCGCCGCCCCGTGATGTACACCTTGGCGCCGTTGGACTGCAGCGCCTGGGTGATCATGAGGCCGATGCCGGTGCCGCCGCCCGTCACCACGGCCGTGACGTGCGAAACGTCAAACAAGCTGTTGGCTTGGAGATCGTGGTTTTCTGATTTGCCTGTGGTGAAAGTCAGTATTTTATCAGATGAATGTATAGCGCATCAGCTTGCCTGTTGCCATGGTTGCTAGTTGAGTTACCAGAAATGGTCGAGATGATCGAAATGCGCTGCGAATTGGGATAGATCTGGGGAAAAATGATTTTAGCATACTGGAGGATAATTTGGTGTTGAGTATGATTAAATGTAGATTATAAAGCAAAAGAAACATGACGTGCCGCATATTGCCTATGCACCCCAACGAGGACGTCATGACGGCATCACCATGCGCCGCGGCGTTCCACACGGGCCCGGTTCGGCACGCTAAGCCGTCGTTATACTCTCCCTCCTTGGACATAAATTGTGCATTTCATAATGCATATGTCTATAAGAGCTTCTTGATCTGATCGGTCTTAAGTTTTGTAAAAATAACTTCATTTTGTAGTGTTATTCTCATCACAAGTTCAATCAATGAGCCAACGCACGCAATGTAGAGGTGATAATTTCATAAATTCATATATACAAAGAAGTATCAAGACGCATCATTATTTTTTCGTGAGATTGCTCTCGTCGCACCATGGCAAGTTTAGTTTGCGTAGCTAATGGCAAACTCAACCGACTCGGCGGTGTCGTACTGGGACTCATCACTGGCATCGCCAAAGATGTGCAGAGCCGAGATCTTGAACTTGTACGTGCCAGCCGGGGCGTAGCTGCCGTCGGCCAGGGTACCGTTCCAGGCAGCCGACCAGGGGTCGCGCGAGACAAACTCGATAGGGGAGCCGAGGATATCACCCAGGTTGGTGTCGGTGCTGTCAATGACTTCGTACTTGACGAGAGGAGAGCCAAAGGCCATGTCGGAAACGGCGAGGGGCTCGACAACGGTGGTGGTGTTGGCGTTGTTCTTGTACAGAACAAAGCTAGAGTTGCTGCCAGTAATCGGGGCAAGGGTGGAGTCGGTGGACAGAGCGAGGTAGCCGTCACCCAGAACAGTGGTGTTGTGGAGGCTGCCAACGATACCCTGGAAAGGAATCGAGAGGGTGTCACCGTTGGTGCCGTTCAGGTTGATGTAACCAGAGTAGACGGGCAGGCGGGTAGCATCAACGGCAGGAGGAGTGACGGTGACAGTAATGACGGCATCGGCGCCGGCGGCAACGGTAACCTTGTCCTCACCAAAGGCGACAGTGGCGGCATCGTCGGTGACTTCGAGACCGGGGAAGATGTCGGGGTAGATCGAGGTGGAAAAGGTGTATGCAGTAGCGGCGCTGACGGCACTGAGGTCGTAGGAGACATCCTCGGAGCCAGTGTTGGTAATGGTAAAGTTGAGAGTGCTGACAAAGTTGTCGGTATCGTTGAAAGCAAGGTAGGAGACGCTGGGGATGATGGTGGCGTAGGCAGCGTCGAAAGCCTGGACGAGACCACCACCCTGCTGGGCAACGGAAGCGAGAATGTCATAGGTACCACTGCCGTCGTTGTAGTCGGCAGGGGCGGCCGTGGCAGCCAAAAGAGCCTCGATGACGGCGGGGTCAAAGGTGCCGCGGACTTCGGCAACGAGAGCAATGACGGCGGCGACGAGGGGGCAAGCCATGGAGGTTCCAGAAATGACGGCGTACGAGCCAAGAGTCTGGGGCCAGGTGGACAGAATGTTGCCACCAGGAGATCCGACCTGGGGCTTGACATCGGCCTCAAAGGTGGGGCCCCAAGAAGTGTAGGTGCTGAGGTATCCTCCAGTGACGATGTTTTGAGTCGTGGTCAAGTTGACGGGGGCGGTCTCGGGGTCCTCAAAGTCGAGCTCAACCTCGGATCCAGCGGCGAGCTCATTGACCCAGGTGACTCCCTGGTCAGCAGTGACCATACCGACGGCGAGGATGCCATCAACAGTGTCAGCAGCAGCAGCAGTGGCGCCAGCAACGTTGTTGTAGAACAGAATGTACTTGGCGCCATAGGCAGCAGCGTTGGTGGCCTTTTGGACAAAGGTGCAGGTTCCACGGCGGATGAGGACAACGTAGCCAGACAGATCGGGGGTATCGGTAGGGTAAGCATCACAACCGCCGGCAGCGTCGCTGGTGTTGTAGGAAGCGGTCCAGAGAGGCAGGTTCACACCACCCCAGGCGCTGGGCTCTCCAGCAGCGTAGCCAAACTTCTCTACGCTGCCACCATCGACGGTGTAGTTGGAGACGGTGAGCAGAGCGGGCGACTCGACGTTGTCAAACGAGGCAATGGCGGTGACCTTCTTACCGTTGGCGGCGGTGCTGGCGTAAAAGAGACCATAGTCACCACTGTTGCCGGCCGAGACGGTGCAAGGAACACCCTGCTCGACGATACGGGAGACAACGACGGCCCAGGGGTCCTCGCTCCATCCAGAAGATCCACCAATGGAGGCGGTAATGATTTGACTACCCTCGTCATAGGCACGGAGGTAGGCCTCAATGAGGACATCGTTGCCAGCGCTACCATCACAACCAAAGACACGGTACGCGCCGAGAGTGACACCGGGAGCGGTACCAGTAAAGCCAAGCTCGTTGGGCTGAGCGGCAATGATACCGGCAACGTGAGAACCGTGACCAGCGCAACCATCATAGGGGCTGTAAAGTTAGCACATGATGAGACATACTTTGGGAAGCGTTCAATCCACTTACTCGTCATCTGGAACTGGAGTGTTGAAACCAGTGTAGTCGTCACCAACGAGATCGTAGCCGTAGCTGACCAGGTAGCCCGGGCCAAAACCACCTCCGAGAGCAGGGTGGGTGTAGTCAACCTGAAAGGTCAGCAGGGTTGATTCAATCGGCGTTCTATGCAACTTACGCCAGTGTCAATGACACCAATCTTGATGCCGGTACCGACGATACCCTGAGCACGGAGCTTGTCGACCTGGGTCATGACGTGGGGCGAAAAGGTGTCGGTAGTATTGTCGTCTTGCCTCTTGCTCAGAGAGCCAGACTCTGGGGTTCCGGTCCAGACAACCTCGGTCTCTGGCAGAGAGTAAACCCGGTTCGGCCAGACCTTCTTGACACTGGACAAGGCCAAGAGGTTCTTGGCCTCAGTGTCTGCCGTGGAGAGGTCATTGAACTTGATGGCGGCACCCTTGAAGAGCGGCGAGTCGTACGTCTTGGTCGTCTCGCTGATGGAGCTGGCATGGCTGAAGAAGCTCTCCGAGTCCTGGTACGATTAGAGTCTGTATACTGAATATAGATTGAAAAATAAACCCACCTCTGTATCCTCAAACTCAACAATGTATGATCCGGGGACCACCTTGATAGCTTGACGAGAAGCTGCTGCAGAGACAGCTCCAGCGCCGGCCAAGAGCGACAGTACCAAATTGCTTCGGACCATTTTGACGATAATCCTCACACGGGTTCAGCACAACACGACTAGGGACGATGAAGAGGGAAGATCTCAACCCAATCTCATGTGAAAGCGGGACGACGCCATTATTTGTAGTCTACCCATAGTGACCAACATTTAGCATACAGAATGACGATCCGGGGTCCCAAATCGGGGCGGGTTGGTGCGTATTGAGCGAATAGCCTGGCAATCCACCGCACTGCCTGTGCCTGTGCCTGTTGGACCACACCCTGGTCTCGTCCTAACCTGCTGTGGTGTTGTTGCCCCAATGAAGGGGCTCCACTACGGGTGCAACCACAAGTACTCTGTATGCCGGTCATGATAAGCTACCTAGCATGATCATCACTATCGGTTCAACTTCCGCCATTGTCATAGGACAGCACACGACAGGGGTCGCCGGGAAGGTCCACGGGCCTCAACGCACATTCGGGGTCAAGCATCTTTGGGCCTTGGCAGGGACCGGGGGGAGAATCCAGGCGAGATCTCTCTTGTGTGCTCATCTTGGTCCTCCTTGCTGCTGTTGGTCAATTGGCACGATTTGGGGGGTAGAAACCGTCTCCTTGGTGGCGTCCCGCTCCTTGGCTCCTTGGGGCGGTGGGCGCTTAGACAAGTCAGGAAGGCCATTGGGTGCCCCTACCAATAAGCTAGAGATGCAGATGGAGGCACCAGGCACTGAATGGACATGGTCGGAATTGCTCATGACAATGACTTGGAAGACGAGAGAATTGAGAATGCGGAAAACCGATAGACTGACTAACAACTAACCGAGTACATAGTGTTGATGGTGAATTTAGACTTTCGGGCCTTGCGTCGGACAAGCAGACCGCTCTCCCTCTCTTTTCGTCGGTTCGCGCTGGCTGCTAGCTGCTGGCTGCTGGCTCGGAAGGCGGAAGGAAGAGGCGATGCAATGCCCACCTCGACTGCATTAGGGTCAACGACAAGGGGACCAAACCAACAGTGACGCGATTGCGGAGATGAACAAGACAAACAAACAAACAGACAGACATTGAATTGAAGAATGAATGAATGATGCCAAAAGTCCTCATTCCTCTCCTTCGCCACCTTGCATTCCTGTGTTGATCAACATGTTGAGCAACACACATGGGCAACACAAAAGGGGGATCACAACATTGCCAAAATCGTCACACGACTTATCTGTTCGTGTCTTTGTCTACACACTATAATTGCAGCATAAAAATAGCACAACCTGCCTGAATGGGGCTCTTTACTTGAACATGTGGAATTGATGCACTTGCACCGCCGAGAAACGATGGGCCTGGCAAGCAACAAGACCAAGTCTTGTTCACGGCCGACCTCCTTAATCGGTGCAAAGCTGCCGTTCAGGCGTGCTGGGTGTCTGTCTCCTGGGTAATTTGTTTCGCGGGCCTGGGCATATTTCACAAAATTGCATGAACACATTTGAACGCCTTGACGCTGAGCCATGTCAAAAGAACCAGTACTATGACAAGCTTGCAGGCTTGACTCGCACGCAGTGACTGCCGAGCCTAGCAGGACCTGGTTTGCTGGTCTGTTCACTGGTCTGTTCACCCGCCTGTTGACCAGCGCCTGGGCAACGAGTCTTGGCGGGTTGAAAGTGCTCAAGAGGCGATAAATCACAAGAGACCACAAGTCATGCAAGGATGAGAGAGAGGAAGAGCGAGATAGAGGCGGCAATCCTTTCCTCTGGCTGATTGATTGAATGCTGTGCACCGGTCAAAGAAACTTCCGAGTTGCACATACAGTATTGTGTAATGGAAAGGGATTCGCCAATCGCTGCAAACTACACTAAGCCGACTGTTGGCGCTCTCTGGCGGTTCAATCTGACCTCCTCCCCTACAGGTGGGCCTTTAGCCGTTGTCAAGTAAAAAACTTTATAACAGCCACTGCAGCATTCTCCTGCCTTCAACGGCTGTATGCTCATTTCGTTTACACTGAACCTGCAACCACCAGTCTTTTGTATATACCGGCTATATTCCCAAGTCACACTTTGCCAAGCTCGACTTTCGTAATGGTGGAGCAGATCGATTGCGGCTCACAGGCAAAGACAAGCAGAACAGGCAAAGACAGGTCAAAAAGTCTGGACCTGCGAGTTTTGAGCTTCCCTATTCGGACAACGGTTTCTGCAAGGGCATTCCTTTGCCCCTCCGAGGTTGCTGTAAGGTACAGTGGACACTTGTTCCTCTAGGTAAACCAACAGCTGAACTAAGTTTTTGGCGAGATCCATCGTCACGTTGCAAATGGGGTCAGTTGCTGTACATAGTATCTGTCGTGATCAATGGAAGAGTCGGCATCATGCAGTCGCATCAACTACCCGTTCGACCCGTGCATCTGGCATCTTTGTCTTTCCCACATTACGTTTTCCCTGACCGGCCCCATTGTCAAGAGAGCAACTCCAAAAAGTGTCATTGCGCACCAGCGTATTACCAGGGGAGCGGCTCATAACGCAATGTAACTGTAGGGTTGCGTACTCGTGGCCGTTGACGATATTTTCAATATCTGATGTCTGAGCAACATGGACGAGAAATCTTGGCGTGTTAAAACCCGGGATATAGTATCCTCTTCATCACGTCTTATCACGAAAAGTGTCGTTCGTTCCTTGCATCTACACTGCTACTACAGGCAACGTACTCTGTACAGCACTGCTTTCTTTCCAAGGGCAGACTTGCTCCGTCTCCATTGGGGAACACAAGTTCCAATGCACCGCTGATCCCCAAGGCCATACATGCGATGCACCTCGCACCCCCACCGCACCCCGCAAACCCTCCATCTCGTCCCATGTGCATCGTCATGACCCCAGGAGTGGAATCGCGTACACTTTCTAGGAAACCACTTTTGAGTGGTTCGATAAAGAAAAGAATGCAGATTGTGGTGTGTTGTACAAGGTGTGTTGGTGATTGCGACGCCCTACAGCTCGAACCTGGCTCGCCTGGCTACCTGTTACTTGGCAATTGAAAAGAGGTGCCTTAATTGCTGCAAAAATCATACCTCCTTCCCAGCAAGAGAGAGCCATTTCCCCACGAGTATCAATGAGACATTCGGGACTTGGCACCAAAGTACTTGTCATCACTTTTCGCTGGAATCGAGGGTCATGAATATGAACCGGCGCATTGTACTCCGTGGCGAGTCGTGATGTTTGAACATGTCAGGTAAGCGCCATTCTCAAGGCGAAACAAGAAATCTGTGGTGAGAAGTGCCCCATTGCTCAACTATCTGCACGAGCACGAGCAAGAAGCATCACAGGCATGCAGGCAGAGGCCGTATTGATTTACACTCACTCTTGGGCGGCCGTCCCGTTTCTCGACACTCGTCGCTTGCCTGCATGGCATGTTTCGTGGACATGTGCGACCAACTTTTGAGCCTCTTGTAGCATGTCATACAATGTCAATGATTGAATGTGCAATTTTTGAATCAAGCCTATGATCTGCCGAGGCCACGTGTGACTGATCTCGCAAGCTGCACAAGTAAGGTCCCACGAACGTTGGACACGTCGGATTCAAAACCAAGGTCGATTTCAAGTATAAATCAAAAGTTTCTCGAGTGTCAAGTGGATATACGCCAAAAATAAACACGGCACTTGCTATAGAGTGTCCACTTTGTTTGCGTTGCATTTCCGCCCCGTAACATTGCTTCTTATCGTGCCTCTCTAGTCGTGTTTTTCCTGTAGCATGCCAACGGGATGCGACTCAGCCAAGGTATCATTGGAATTTTCGAAGCGATGAAACCAAGGTCCCCCAGGCATTTGCTATAGACAGTCCACAATCGACTTGGTGGAACCTGAATGAGGAAGCTCCACCATATCACATAGGGCTATTGTCGCTACAACGTTCCGGGATGAGTGCGATTCTACTTTGGGGACCCCATTACTCCATCATACTCTAGAGTGTTTGCATTTGGCGAGAAACATTTCAAGTTGGCGAGAAACGTCTGCTGCGTGTGTTGGTTTCTGGATGACGATGCTCAAAGATTTTCCAAGATCGAGCACTTTTGCATAGAATGTCCATAGACTTGTATCAATCAATGAACCGTATATTCTGATTATGAGTTTTACGAAGCGGTCTTTGAGCGTATCAAATCTGCATAAACTTTTGGCTCTTGCCAATCTCAATTCACATGAATCCTAGTAAGCGAGTCCGTGGTCTTTTCCAGAACCATGAAATGCAGATGTGTCGAGGCTGCTGCCGATAAGTCAAAGTGGCTGATGAGTATGGTTATCGTTGCAGCCTTGTAAGAGCTCATGGCTGCGTAGGAGCTGTTTCTCTCAAGTAACCCAATCCAAACTTCATCAGAATCGTAGATAAAGTTGCATCAGTCACTATGATACATGAAGATGCAACAGATTTTCATATCATATCTTTTATGACCGTACAAGCGTACGTGTTGATGAGATCTTGGGCGTGTGCATCCGGCAAGTATAAGTTCTCTGAGAACAAACAATACAATCAGATCATATCAACTATCTCAAAGTAAAAGGAAAACTCATAGGACAATGAAATACTTGCAGTAAGAGTGGGAGAGGGGATATTTTCAAAATTGAAGATCTGTCCAGCAAAAAGCCAAGGCTTGAAGACTACCCAAGTTTTGAACCCAGGGTCTCCGTTCCCACAGCTTTCTTTTCTGGTGATAGAAACCGGGATCGTTTCTAACTCGGCTAAGCTGCCAGAGTCATTTTCAGTCATTTCCCAGTTTCTGAAATTTCAGTGCATTATGTCGCCATATCAACCGTTTGCACTGGAAGTGGAGCTGGAGCTGCTGATTAGTCCGATATCTACCTACGATGCCGTGCAGCGGCGAGTGAAACACGGCGCTGAGGTCCTTTCTGACTTTGATCGGCGACCGCACAACTTGCGAGTAGTCGATAACGGTACCATTGGAACATCACATTAACGATAGTTACATACTTGTGAATATGGATTTGATCTTGATTCAAAAAAGATATCTAGCCCAATTCCTGCCCCTCAATTTTATCCCTTTTCCTGCCATGTATTTCTAATATGCAAGCCGTTCCGGTCTGATTCCTTTCTAGGTAAAGGGGGCAGGGTATCTGTTTATTTTTGAGCCAAAGTGAAAAAGGGCTCGTGTGACCAATTTGCTCAAGACGAGAGCTTGTGAGCTTGTTTCAAACGCCCCGCGCCATGTGTAGATGCTAATCAAGTAGACAAGGAAAGTGTAACAAAAGTCTGTCCAGTATGTGGGAAGGGGTCTCATCATCTGACCCTCACGATAAATCAAATAAATAATGCGACGCTTTAACAAGAACTTCCTCCTCCCCGCTTTAGTGATCCTCGACGTCCTCGTCCCGTCCCGGGTACATGATGTCCTGGATCCAGACCGCCCGCACGAGGTTGTACAGGACGAAAAAGTAGGTGCAGAGCAAGAGGATCGACATGCCGTTGGCAAAGTAGAGCACCACCTCGTTCTGCAGCTCGTTGCCAATGGAGATGGTGGCAAGGATGAAGCCCGTGTTGGGGAACACCATGGCCCACCAGCCCAGGTGGAAGTACTTTGGCGGCGAGGCGATGACGGCCACGACGGCGACAAAGAACCACCACAGGGCCAGGGCCCACAGGAAGATGGCGCCGATCGAGGCAAAGATGCGGATGATCTCGGCGTCAATCATGCCGTCTCCGTTGGGGTCGAACTTGTTGGGCAGGCCGTTTGCCATGCCAATGAAGGCGAGGGCTATAAATTGTTAGACTTGAGTTTTATAAGTGTCGAAGTGAAAGACATACCTGTGAAAGACGGAGGACCGACACACATGAACAGACCAGGACGGTGCTCGCGGTTGGGTAGACCAGCTTGCATCAGCCGACCAACCATGTGAGCGTACATCATGAAGGAGACCGAGATACCCAAACCCTGGCACGTGAGACCACCAACGACAATGGGCACGGCATCAATGTCGGGCTGAGTGGAAGCAATGACGGAAGCGATAGTACCCGACAGCATAATGGGAAAGATGGGTAGAATCCACGTCGGCATCATGGTCTGCAGGCCAAAGCTGTGCGAGGCAAAGACGAAGCTGTACTGTCCAATGGATAGGATGAGCGTGACAATGACATAACCCCAAAAGACTGTCTTGATGGCCCAGGTAAGCGCCACATCATTATCTGGTATGGCGTAGCGTTGTGTACTGGTAATAAGCGTGGCAATGGATAGGAAAAATGTCGGAAAGAAGAAACCCTCGCGAGGGTGCGAGAGGGATCTGGTAAAGTCGCCGCGGTGGAGGAAGAACCTGGCCGTCATGAGAGTGGTGATGCAGGCAAAGATGATAATGTTGAGGATATAAACAAAGAGACCGATTTGTCGGAGCCCGGGGAATTGGTGTGGCTGAGCATAGATGAGAAGCGACAAACCACCCGTGCTCATGGGGAATGTGTACCAGGCCCAGGTAAAGTGATGAAGTCTCTCCTTGAATGTCTTCCTAGGCCGGTTGGGGTCATTGATATCGACATGACCGTGGTGTCCATGACCACTCTCGACATCGTGACTCTCCTTGCCACCCCGGATCGACGTTGCTGCCGAGTTGAGTTGTGTCTCTGGTTCTGGACTTGCGGGTCTCTTTTCATTGTGGCGGTTGCCATAGCTTTGTAGTGGTAATGTATTCATTTCGAAGCCGTATGATGGTCCGGCAGTATAGGCGTCGGGTCCTGAACTAGAACTGGAGGGTTGAGACTCGTGATAGTGTCTGGGTACCGTGCTCTTCTCCATTGCAGGCAACAGCCTTATGAGTGCTTGTACTAGTTTTCGATAGACTCGATATAAATTATGTAAAATGTATTGAATGATTGTATAGAAGGGTGAATATATTGATCTTGGTCAATGTAGAAAAAGGTATTAATGAAAATGGTCTCAAACCAAAAAAGAAGAGAAAAAAAAGAGTGCCAGACTCTGAAATAATAAGTAAACGCCCAATATGCAAAGCAATGGCCTCTCTTGTTGTTGAAGATCACTCTCCCTTCACTGCCACGTCTTTTGGGGCGAGTCGGTCCCCTTTATCAAGTGGACTCTGCCGAGACTGATAGCTATACTGCCAAGAAATGAGAAACATCATAGAATTCAGAAGCGTCTGTGGCCAAGAACTTTGGATTGGGCATAGTCGCACGCAAACTCGAGGGCGGAGATAAGCCAAGAGGCGGCTGGGCGTTGTATAGTGCCAGTTAGCAGCCCGTGCTGGTCATGACGATCTTCATGAGTACCATTTCAGCAACTCGACCAAGGCTAGACTCTATGGCCGCGGATCAGCTTGGCACGGGGGTCGGGTTGCGGACAGTATCTTGTTTGACCCACTAGTATAGATCATTGGGCGTCTAATACTACCAACCTACCGTACCTTGTACCCTAGGGCCTAGTGCTGTGATTACTGTTGATTTTAATATTATAGCACCTCATTTCTTCTCGAAAGAAGCATCGACGGTTCAGCGCCACAAATTGTGTCTCCTCACTAAATCAGCACTGGAACTAAACACACCCGCGCCGCCCAAAGTGGGCAAAATGCGGAGGCGGAGTCTGGAGAAGAAGGAACTGGTATCTGAGCTTTTGTGTTTTCCCTCCTCTTCTCTGTCACCTTATGTAACCTCTTGTTGTGTGAGGTTCACTTGGGCCCCCACGGGTTGGAAACAGCATAAATCTGAAGGTGGTATTAAAATAGATGGAAGACAAGAGACAATCCGGCAGTTGAAGCGTGACAAGCAGCATAAGTGGTAGATCTCAAAGGCAAGACGTCCAATCGGAGGGACTGGCGCGACCATGGCTGTGTGCTTGGCGAACGGGCCCTGAAGATGTTCATTGATGCCTTGTCAGCATAATCCTTGTGCCTTCGAGTCGTGGATAGGGAATAGACAATGGATGCGACATGGCGACGCTCTTGGTCGTGTTGCGAATTGTACGTAGCTCCTTCTCAGATCAGTGGGTCCTCCATCAAAACCGTCCCAAAGAATGTCTGGACGTTACCGGCCGCTTGCGAAAAGAGGCGACGCAATCCCAGCGCCAAAACCACCGACGGAGAGCAAAACGATGCGCTGTGAGACTCCCAAATGCTTTCCACTGGCTCCCTCAGCGCCGCTCTTGGCAGGTCTTGGGCGCGTCTTGGCTGTCAAAAGTTAGTGGGTTTATAGTGGGCCAAACAGCAAAGGTACCCCTACGCTACAGCACTTTTTCCAGCACCAAAGCAGCCCTGTTGGTTTCAACCTGCTGAAAAAAGTTCGGGTGTAATAGGTTTGAAAGGAAAGAAAGACTCTACCCCCGATCTTTGCCGATAACACCGTCGAGAGCGACGCTCGAGAAGCGCTTTGAGGCAGCTTTTGCTTCGTTTGCCTGAGCGGCTACGGTCTTGGTCGTTTCATCACATGTCCATTGCGAAACGTGGGTTTACTTTTTTTTTCTTCCATCTCTCCCTCTTTTGACGCGCACAGCTCAGATAACAACAACATAAAACGACGGCCCATAGCTCCGCTCATCGATCAAGGTGGATTCATCGGTCCAGATCTCTCATAAACAACAACAACAAGACCATGCAGACAATGCGCAGGAAGCCCACTCGTCAATGACATTATAGCAGCCACAGATATTACGTATCATCCATGACTATCACTCGATGGATCACATATGCATCTTGGAGGGCCCATGAACTAGGGGAACAGAAACTACGGGTACACGGGATAAATCGTCAGTATTCTCGTCGACTGGCCCACTCTTGATAGATTTTACCTTTTGCCGACTGTGACATTCGCTCCGGGCCGCTCAACGTCAAATCGTATTTAGATCGGATCCAGTACCGGTTCCATTTCTGCATCATCCAAGGATTACAGCATACCAAGTCATTGTGGCGATCAGATTGAGTGAAGGTCGACCGGATCGAGGACTGAATTGGCTACAAGACCGTCTTGGTATATGCAGCGATATCAGAAATATGACGTGCAGCCGCAGCCGTGTGGCTTGCTGTCATATTTCTATACACCAGAGCAATGATTTCATCCAGGGGTAATGAACTCTACCGTGCCGCTCTAGTCGACACAAGTCAGTTTATTCCCGACCCTGACGATAGATCTCGAGTACATGACCCGATATGGTTTGTGACGGCGCTTCCGGCATGCACGTCTCCTTCCACTACGGCATCAGTGGCTTGGCTTGCTTGAGTCGTTTCTCGGCAATATTCACGGCGCGATGCAACCGAAAAAAGTTTTCAAAATTTGAATTTTTTGATAACAACGTTGCAGTTCCAGGTTTTTCCTGCTTCAAACCCTCACTGAATCTCCACGAAAGTGCATACATTCACATGATGCTATCCGCTCAGATGCGTCCGCTGTCGCAAGGAGAGTATGAAAAAGTGTGTTGTCAATAACTTGGCCTACCGTAGATGGTCTTGGCTTTTCGGCGTGTTTGATAAATGTCGAAAACAAAATGGGGCAATACGGAAAACTTCGGGTAGAATTGCGGAATCGTTTTGCATTCGAGTAGAGACGCACGTTTTCCTTGTCAATGGAGTGTTTTTCCATTCCAAATAACAACATTGGGGCTGTAGAGCTTGGCGAGTCCACCGGCTGACGCAGACCACTGTTGATCCATGTGCCAAGAGCAACTGTTGATAAAGGTGAGGCTCTGTGCAGAAATTCTCGTATTTGTTCTCTAGGCAATTTGACTGGATGTCGCAAAGTTCTTGATTGATGGTGGAAAGTTGCAGTATTTCATCATTCAGCTCTCAAAATGTGGCGATGCTGCTATTCGAGTCAATAGAGCTGGAGATCATCGCCATATAACTTGCACAAGCAAAGGCCATATTACAAATAGCAGACTGCTTACAGCACCTAGTTGGTATACTGATGTTCATGATACACAGCACGATCTGCTACTCTGGTTCACGTCAAGTCCCGGATTTTCATGCTTCCGGATCAGTCGAGGCTGTGGAAGCGCTCTGTTCCGACGACACCGTGCAATGAGAGCAGGTGATTTCAAATCTTAATCATCGTCTGGGCAAGCTTGAGCGACAGCCTGAAGATGTGCAGCCTTTTGCGAATTTCCCGTCATGATTACGACCTCTTGCCAAGTCATTAGCATAGATCTTGCCTTACCTGACAAGGCAGCTGCGACGATCATTTGCAGCAGTGCGAGTGAAGAAGGGAATGACAAGATCGTTGCCTTGAGTGTTGCATGTGAGGTGCTTGTATCTTTGCCAACGCACAACTCATCTAGTGTAATGGTTGCATCAAAAGACTGGCCAATGATTCGTTTCCAATCTCTCGGTATTTGCACTCACCGTCGAAAGTCTTGGGTCTGATGCCACGCGGGATCGTAGTAGCTATTTCCGAGTCCTTGTGAGACCTGTTTTCCGCTTTGAGGAACCAGGAACCGTTACTGCATGCGCAAACGCCTAGAAATATTCATCCTCTCAGCTCCAAGACATGATCTCAGTCTTCAATTTCCTGCCAAGCCTTTCCGAGAGGGGTTCAAAAAAAAGAGAAGAAGGAAACGGCCTCAAATCCCAATATGCACGAACCCGAGGCTCTTCATGCATGTAAGACGCCGGGTATCACAAACACACACACACGACCCGGGCGCTCGCACGCGCGGGGGTTGGAGGCCCATCCCAAACGGTAAACGGTCTGACGGTTCTTTGCTTTTCCTTGGGAGCCAACCACTCGCGGAGCCTTGCATAGGGCGTACAAAACCACGATGAACTTGGAATTTCGAAATTCCCTTGACCAGGCTGTGCGTTTACCCCGCATCCGCCGGGGAAGGACAAGCAGGGCATCTTTACCCGTTGAGTTCACCTGTCTTTCGTTCTCCGTGATACAGATATGAGAAGCAAGGTCTGGCCTGTCTGGGTAGTCCGAGGTTGAGTACATGCCCATCTTGGTTGGCAGTGTGTTACACTGATAATCGCCAGCAAAGGCGGTCTGAATTGGACGTTTGGGCCTGGGAATCTTCGGTGTGGCCCGACAAGGCCGTGGATTGCCGACAGCCTTGGGAGGTGAATATGCGAGGTGATTTAATCTAAAGCCTTGTGTAATGCACGTTTTCGCCCGGCATGGGTATTGTAACAACATGGTGCTAAATGTAGCGCGGTGTGCTGGCGATATTTGCACCGTGTCCATCACAAGTCGTTTAAAACATGCTCCTATTTGATGGTCTCGGTTGGGTGGCTTGTCTCAGTTTCCTGGTTCCATGCAGATGTGAACAGATCCAAGTTGTACGAAAATGATGATGGGGTTCGTCAGCATGCAGAATCAGAGAGTACAAGAGTGCACAGGGCCAGAGAAGAATGTCAGATCGTTTCCAAATGTTTTTCATTTCTTTTGATGTGTAGTTCATTTCCCCATACTGGGGATCCTATGTATTTTTAATCAACCGACGTGTATATTCCAGCGTCATGGCGATTCTCTCCACATTTGAGCCGCAAACCGTATCGCCGATCCATCAAAGAGCTGAAGGCTACCAGACCCTCATCCAAACTGTGACCAAGGTCTCAACCACACAACTCTTCACAGTCACACTTGGCTCGGGCAGAGAAACCAATGGCGCTGGGCCAGCAGGAGCAGAAGCCACATCATATGTCGCGCCAGCACCTGCCAATAATGGCATAAGCCAATCCGCCCTCGGTGGCATCATTGGAGGTGTCGTTGGAGCAATCGTGCTCCTTTTACTGGCCTGGGCCTGGTGCGGTCGAGTCCGGTTTCCACAATCCCAATACGGAAGCTCAACTTCAGGGGCCACTTCCGGGTCGTCGAGTGGCAGTGGTTCAAGCAGTCGGTCCGTGTCGTCTGGAAGTGAAATGGAGGAGACCGGATGGGTCAATGGGGGGCCAAGGCCGGGGCCAGGGCCGGGGCCGAGGCCAATGCCGGGCGGACCACCAATGCCGGGCGGACCACCAATGCCGGGCAGACCAATGCCACCCGGGGGTGCATGGCCAGGCGCCCCAGGAGCGTTTCCAATGGGTAGAGGTGGACCACCGGGAATGGGCCGTGGTATGCCTATGCCAATGCCAATGCCCATGGGGATGGGAGGTCCTGCCGGACGAGGAGGCCCGCCACCGATGCCAATGCAGCGTTGACGTGCAACTTGATACGCATTGGCGCGGTCACCTCGCCGTCACTCTCCATAGAAGGCAGTCTTGTAATGACTATGCCCCCATCGCGTCACTTTTTGCTCGCGGCGCGAAAGATGTGTGATTGCTCGTACGTGACAAATCACCCGACAATCGACTCGGAAGCCTTGACACAGAGCAGAGCCGCAAATGCAGCAATGCTGCCAAGTACTACCATCTGTAGACCTTCCCAGACACTCTCCTTGATTCTGTTCAATCTGCGGGCTTGGTAGTCCCAGGCACGACTCCAGTGCTTGTCCTCCACATCTTCCTGCAGGAGGTAGTGCTTCGTAAAGCCAAAGATGAACAAGGCCAAGACACAGACGCCAAAACTCCACTTGAGGCCGGCGCAAACTTCGGCAACGAAAAAGTAGGGGAATAGTGGCAAAAGTCCACCGAGAAGGTATCCCATGGCTACCGAGAGACCATTCCAGACTGGGGAGCAGATCTCCTCCTCGTCATCGGAATCATTGCCGTCCTGAAGGCTCTGTCGCTGTTCGAGAATGGCGGCAGCGACACCGGGCTGCGCATTAACGTGAGCTCTGACGGCATCGTACAAGTGCTGAGGCAGACGCAGAGGTCCTAGATGCTCCTCCAGAATAGTGGTCGTCCTCCTCTCGGCCGCCTTTTCCTGGTCGAAATGCGGGCCATCGTTCACCTTGGTGTCCTTTTTCGAGGCTGCAGCTGCGGCAATGTCGCCGCGGGCCGATAGATAACCTCCAATTCCCATGCTGATGCTGCCTGCAGCGATTTCTGCCATTCCAGCCAGAATGACCGTTTGGGTCTGGCCCAAGGAAGAAAGACCTGCAGTCAGGGCAAATGGCACCGTCAAGCCATCTGCGAAACCCAGGGTAAAGTCGGCCAAGAACCGGGAAAGCGTGGGCAACTGAATGGCGTTGCGCGCACGGGCGGGACGGTACTTGTCATCAACATCGCTATTGTATCCCAAAGAAGTCGCCGGCGTGTATGGAGTACCTGGAATGGACTCGTACGCAGGCTCCTGCTGGGTAAAGTTTTGAATCATGTTGAAAGACATTTTGGTGTAAAAATGTCAAAAGAGTACAGTCGACAACGGGCAGGCCGTCAAAGATTGGAGAGACGCTCCAGAAGAAAAGCGATATTTTGGTAGCCGAGCACGTGTTTGTCTGGCCAGTGGCAATGGAGCTCTCGAGTTGCCAGGAAAGGAATGAACGAAAATGCAATGAATGGCTTGTAGTTGAAATGTGGCGCTGAATAGAGAGACCGGCAACGTGGGTTGAATATTCCAGATTATTGACCAGAGCGAGAAGAAGCGACAACGGAATAATTAAGTATCGTCATGAGCTTGAACCCCAGATTAATACCAAGACCTGTTGACGAAGCCAGATGACGCCGGCTCGTCAAGAGTTCCCGTTGCATTGTGGAAACGTCGAATCATCACCATCTGTGCATTTTGATAGAGAACGCGTAACCCCTGTGGAGATGATGACCACGCCCAATAACGGTTGCTACAATCAGCAGGTGCCGAGACTTGGGCGGTCCAGTCGCCCTAGCGGCGACTCGCCGGGAGCGAGTTAGGTACCCTGTAGAATCCCCTGAAGAACCAATCTACCTGGTGAATGGGGCGGAGGGACGACTGCTTAACCCCCATAAGGAGGCTAGCTTAGATTTATGCATGAGCTTGGCAACTTGGCTGCCGCTGCCGCGACGTACCCGTCTACCTGAATTTAGTCAAGCCCCATCACCAAGCCTCTCAAATCGTCAAACTCCCCTGTATCGACCCGTTGACTGCCGCGCGTATCCTCGAGTCGTAATACTAGGGCTGTACTGTACTCCATACATTGGATTGCTGGACAGGCGTAGAGAAACAAAAAGGGACGGCGAGTCCACGTCCACGTCGCCCTGCTGGATTCAAAATGTCGATCCTTTCATTCGCCCGAGGTTTCGACTCCCCTGGCAGCCACCAAACCACGCGTTGTTACTGTGTAAACTTCCAGAGGCGCTTCTAGGGCAGTGCAAAATTTGTGGAGATTGTTCGGAACAACCAGCCCACCCCCATCGGCTTCTGTTTCTCCCACTTGCCAATGCTTGGCTATTTTCCACACACGTGCTTCCCTTTTAACCCCCGATCACCTTCCCCTCTAGTCAAGCTGCAGTGCTACCATCTTACCATTACCTCGCCAAAGACTGGTCAGTTTGCAAGACTAGATCAGACGAATGCACAAGACTGGAATCACCTGCAGTTGAGTCGAGAGCTGGTCCTTTTACGCAGTAGCACAATAAACGTCGCATTCCTTCTTCGGATCGTCGGCAGTAGACTTTTTCCAGAATACAAACAATTCACTTCTTGACAGTCTTAGACACACTTGCGCGTTATGTCCTCAACCTCGTGTATAAGCCTTCGGCCCGCGTGATGCCAAGATGTTGTCTGGTCTGCCACAAGACACTTCATATCCTCTCAAAGCTTGTTTTTGCAGCTAAACATTGATCATCCAGGCATATACCAAGCATACACAAGCATACACCAAGCATACACAACATGGTTGACTCTTGAACTGCATCTCATTGGTCCGCTGACCACCCACGAGGTCGCTATTTCGACCGTCTCATTGGTTGACTTTTCATTGCAGCGATCTTCCCCACCTCGTCTATGAGAAGTTCCTCTTTTCCTACTTTGAACCAGCCCGTTGGTGCAGTTCGCTCAAAAAAGACCCTGGGAGATGCAGCAACTAGATCTATATTCTTCCCTAGTATGGGATTCGGCTGCTTCCTTCTCGGCGTTATACGCCGGACATCGGAAGCTGGAAACAGAACCGAACCTTTCCTTCTTAACCATTTAAACTTGTACCTGGCCGCGTGCCTGAATGTTTCTTGCAACTCGCGTGGTCGGCGTTGATTAAACCTTCTTTCGAGACTTGTAGGACAGTCAAAATGTACACGGCTCTGTTATCGCTTCCCCTCCTGGCCGCCAGTGTTGCGGCACAGGCTGAGAATCTGTACACGGCAACCGCCACTGCTGATGTCGCCGCCGCAAGGGCAACTGCCAAGACTTCAAGCCCTACCAGCAATGTCAAGGGTGCCGCCTTTGATCGCTTTGTCGTGATATGGCTTGAGAATACCGACTATGACATGGCGGCGGGTGACGGCAAGTCATTCCCTCTCGACTACATGAACTCTGCTAACTGTCTACAGAGAACCTGGCATGGCTGGCATCAAAAGGCATCACTCTCTCCGGATACCATGCCGTCACTCACCCCAGTGAGCCCAACTATGTCGCAGCCATTGGTGGCGACTACTTTGGCATGCAAAACGACAACTTTAACCAAATCGATGCCAATGTTTCCACCGTCATTGACCTGCTCGAGGATAAGGGCATCACTTGGGCTGAATATCAAGAGGACATGCCATACACTGGTTTCGAGGGCATGGCCTATGTCAACCAAGAGACGGGAGCCAACGACTATGTTCGCAAGCACAATCCCGCCGTCATTTACGATGCCAATGCCGGCAAGACCGACCGTCTGTCTCTCATCAAGAACTTGACCTTGTTCTACGAGGACCTCGAGAACGAGACGCTCCCTCAGTGGATGTTCGTTACCCCCAACATGACGAGCGATGGTCACGACACTGACGTGACTACTGCCGGCACCTGGACTCGCGACTTTCTCGAGCCCCTTCTCGACGACGAGCGTTTCATGCAAAACACCCTCGTCCTAGTCACCTTTGATGAGAACGAGAGCTACAGCATCCAGAACAAGATCTTGGGCATCCTCCTCGGCGATGCTGTGCCTACGGACCTGGTCGGCACCACGGACTCCAACTACTACAACCACTACAGCGAGATCGCCACCGTCTCGGCCAACTGGGACCTACACACCCTGGGCCGCTTCGACGTCGGCGCCAACGTCTTTAGCGTCGTCGCCGACAAGACGGGCGACGTCATCCGCGAGTGGACCGGCGAGGTCGCCCTCGAGAACCGCTACTTCAACTACTCGTACGCCGGCCAGTTCAACACCAACGGCGGAAACAGCCGGTACCCCGGCCCCCAGCTGGGCGACTGCGGCCTGCCCCACAACCGCACCGTCCTCCCCAGCATCAAGGAGGCTTGGTACGGCAACCCGGCTCCCGTCTACTATGACTTTGGCTTGGAGATTCCTGATGGCCTCAACCCTCCTACCGGCTACGCGCCCGTGGAGTAGGTTATATTTATATATTGGTAAATTTAATAGATAATATAAAGTCTCGGATTCACCGACGTGCGCAAAGTGTTCAAGCTTTAGGGTGATAAGCCTCCATCTGAGTTGCCGTCTACGCCAATGACCTTGAGTGGCTTAGATAATTGACCTACTGAGGCGACTTTATATCTAGTTGTCCCCGACGATTGCGAGCAAGAGCGATTCGGCGACGGGGGCGTGTTCAATATAGCCCTCGACAATCATCAATCACTACACAGCAATGAGCATCTCAATGTTGCATTGTGTCGATGTTTTTTCAAAACGAAGAGGGGGGGAAAGCTATAAATACTTAACCTGGGTATACCTCGTTCCGATCAGGGGGTGAAATATCCATGATCGCTTCGCCGACCGCAGCTGGTCCAGTGTATTCTCCTGAATCTCAACCTCCCAGACCTTGTTCGTGACATACCTCTGCCACTTTATTGAACATGGTGAGTCTCTGTTAGACCATGGGTGTCTGACTTGTAGTGCTTATAATAAATATGCTGTCAAGCGGCTAGTTGTGGTCTCTGGGTCCGCGTTTGCTGTTTTCCTGCCAAACTGTTCCACGTCAAGTTCACTGCGCGAATGACCGGAAAGTTATTGATATTTTTGGTAGAAGGACTTAGATCGATCAGAGTTATTTGCCTACGTGGGCGGCGCAACGCACCCATCAGACGGGCTTCGGCCTGGTCAAGTGCCAGCACCGCCCAGAGATATTCGCTTCGAGGCGCATGTCCATCGTTATACACGCCCTGAAGTTCCGTGAGCATCAGCAAAAACGATGCCAGCGGAATAAATCAGAATTCTGCCATCACCCCTCTGCAAAGCTCAGTAAGAAAATTACATGCTCTGCTGGATCATGGTTCTGAATAAGCTTCTCTTGGTCCGGTCCCTCTTCCCACCCAACTGAGCAAATGTGCGACACGCCGGCACAGAAAACCACGTAGAATATGGCGTGAAAATCCATCATGCGCATTCCTTGCAATGTGTCCACAGGCAAACTTGGCAAGACGTTTCTATCGACAGGTCCAGAGTCGATAGGATTCAGAAAAGAATCTTTGCGCCGCTCCCAAGAAGACTCCTCGACCGATGGCAGGAGAACAGATGGATTTCTATCATGCACACTCCTTCTGCTGCGCCCCTCGATGGAAGCTGAAAAGAAATCAATTCCGCTAGGTACGTAGTCGATAAGTCCATGCATGTGTAGCGGATGAAACGAGTGTCCTTGCAAAGTCGTGATCATCGTTTCTCTCCACCCCCATCGAGAAATGCTAGCAAGAACATGGCGAGAGGGACCGCGCTCTCTAGGCTTTGCTCATTATAGTCATAAGCTATATTGAAAATTTACGCCGTCTGTTGTTAACTTTTAGGCCCTCGGCTCTCTTTCTACCCGCACCGTTGAACCATACTTAATAAGCACCAGCCGAGCCAAGTCCCTGAGTTAAGGACTGCCTAGCGGACCCCGATAAATTTATTGCTGGAGTTGGTAGAGCAATACAGAGCATTAAACTTTGAAACTAGAATCTGAGCCACCTCTGATCTTTGACCTTGCTGTCAACAAGCATAGTATCAAGAAAGAATAAACGTGATTGCTAAGATGCGATGCTTGTGAGGCGTCCTGAGTTCATGCTTTTAATGCATATAGATCCTTTGTAGTTGAGCCACCCAATTGACAGATGTTAGCTGAACCACAGCCATGGACTATTTCTGCGGCCCGGTAAACCTTCTGAAAACGAAGACATCACGAATCACATGTTATATCCGACATGATCACAAGCGGTGAAAGGATTCTCGCGCATCTTGACTTTTGTCATCATTTGGAAGAAGTCCGAACAACAAACATGACAAGCGTGTGAACGTGGCTCAGGTTCTGGCTGATGGTATTTTGGTGAGAATACACCAAAACCAAAGTTTCGGATATCACAGGGCCGAGGAGAAGTGGGATGTAGCTGCCCTGAGGCTGTGATATAGATGTGAATAGACTTCATCGGAGTCCGGAGGCAGCAGAATCTCGACCTGGTGGAAAGGTATAAAGAGGGTAGACACGACGGTTCAGTTCGACAATTCATTCGCCATCATCTGCACAACTCACCTTCCAATCATTCCATCACATCTCAAAGCTTCAGAACTTGCACGCACTCAACAAACAACAAACTCTCAAAATGAAGTTCTTCGCTATCCCAACCATCGCTCTTCTCGCCACCAGCGCTCTCGCCGCGCCAACCGACGGAGCGTCTCACAACATTGAGGCCCGCGATCAATGCGACACTATCTTGCCTGCTTGCTTCGGCGGTAGCGTCGTTGGGCAGACAAACTGCCGCTGCCCTGGCCAGAAGGAGACCTGCGACCTCTGGTCCTGCCCTGGTACAGGCCCAAATACTGCCATGGTCTGCGGTCAGGCTGGCACCGGATGTATCTTCATCTAGGCGATAACGAGGAAATCTTCCTAGGTCATCAGAGTTAGTCCTCTCAGCCCTCTCAAGAATAACAGCTGCTGACAATTGTTCTTCCCGCAGCTATTCCAAAACAACCATATCGAAACTCATGTCACGAGAATTTTGGCATTTCTTTTCACTTACTATCTGCATTGCCTTGAGATGCTTTCGCATGCATTTTTATATCTCTGATATACATTCCTTCATTAGCTTAATATAAAACTCCATGCCCGGGCAAATTCGAAAACTCCTTTCGTGTCAGACGTGACTCTTTCACTCGCCTGCCAGTATACCTCAAATATGTTATTCGGTCGAGTAGTTGGACACCTCAAGACAGATGAGTGCCAGCATTGAAAATGAACTGTTACGAGAGACCTGTAGTGTGGTTGAGGACAGTGGGTATAGATTGACCGCTGCAGCAGTGAAGGTTCAGTTATATGATTGCGAGACTATCCAACGCAAGTCTTCGAGGGTCTCGTTTGGAATCCTTGCAAGACGAAGCTGACTTATGCGTCAGGGTCTGAACCGTCACGTGCCAGGCCCCAAGAGTGCTGCCTGATCTGCCCGAGAGTAGATTATGTGTTTATGCAGATTCACGTTACTGTCAACATGATACATGCTTACCGTGTGAACGTCTGGCTTTGCAAACTGTTGCGGACACAAGTCCTGCAAGTTGTGTCGTGCATCATCGTCGCCCATAATTGCACACCTAGACGACGTTTATGTCCCGAAGACGGCGCAATACGCCTACTCCAACACGAGATGGACGTACATCCCCCATGGGGCGCTTTCCCCGCCGAACAGTACTTGATTGTGAGTATACCCTCTGACGCGTTCAGTGCGACGCTGACGGTCCAGCGTCATTGGGACGCATCTTCTCTGCTGCCTGCAAACGATCAAAGGCGTGACCTGATCCGTGCATTCCTCGAGCTCGACGCAATTCCCAAAGAATGGGACGCAACGGGCCGACGCAGTGACTCCCCCGTCGCACGCGTTCCGACAGAGGAGGAAATTAACGAGATCCTCGTGCCTTGGCGCCCTCTCCGCTGGCGCGAGGCGGCGCTTCACCTGTGGCGGGATCGCGATGACCATGAGATCTGGTTGCGTACACACTATGGTTAGGGATCGAATGAGAAGTTCAAGGAGATGCAGGATATCGACGAAGACTACGATCCTTGCTTCGAGGAGGACGAGCGAAGCTGGACGGTCCTCGATGACCCCGACTCGTTCAAGGGCGACTGGTCCGTTGCGCTGAACTTGTTGCCTGAGCTGGCAGGCCCTCCGGCAAATAGTGATGCATACTCGGATCGTCTCTGGTGTGGGTATGAGGATATTGAAGTACTTCGTCAGGAGCTGCGCAAGTCTATAGCCGCCAGGCTGCGCTTTGGAGCTCAGGTTGATGAAGCGGAGCAGCTCAAAGTCGAAGATGTCGAGGCTGGGTACGTTGGTATGGACATGCAGGTCAACGTTGTCTTTACCTACCTTTTCGTTGCCGACGCCGAGGCTTTTGAGACGGACAGTCTCAGACTCTTGTTTCTGGATGCCCAAGGCGTCGTCGTAAGGGAGTCACGAATCAAGGTGGAGGAAACATGGTTGATGAGGAATTATTGGAACGCATCCAAGTTTCGAGAGACTGATATCTGGTCCGATCGGTACAGATCCGATAATCCTCCTTCGTACCCTGGAAGCCTGTTGGGTGACAGGTACAAGATCACGGGCGATAAGGGGAGGGCACTGTATGGTCTTGAATAGCTGATGCAGAATTCGAATGTTTGCATCGCGGTGAGGGCGTGGATCATTTCCGTGCCAGTGCGTGCGCCATGTCGGCCATCAACCATTCAAGCGGCCCGTACCCAAACATCAACCAGGCTACCCGCTACTTTGCCAGGCCTGTCGTTGATGAGCTCGTTTTGCGCAATGCTTCAAAGTCGGCGGAGCTACAGGTGTGTTGATCTCTTCGTGTTCGCTTCCAATGTTTGACTTGGACGATGGGTTCTCGCAACGATTTGGAAAATGTGTCTCGTCATTGATGTTTGCGCTTTGTGTTTGTTCATTATTGGTTCGCGCCTTTCAGGGGCTTCTCGAAAACACTCCATCCATCCGAAATGCACTCACATTTCCTGGTTTGCTGAGCCCGGGTATCGGTCAAGAAAGGGTAGGAAGCAAACATTTGAATGGATATCGTGCATGTGGGCCGACATTACGCGCGCTCCCTTGGATACGTTTTCCGCAACACTGAATGGTTACTCGAATGACAACATTGGATTTATTGTGGATTGTTGGCGACTTGAGTCGTACAAGGCCCCAATACCCTCTTTTCTGGCCAATACCCGCGGGGCATTCGTGTTATTTGACCCGACAGTCTGGGAATTCAAAAGTTGTAGCAAACACGTGGTGGAGTAATTGCAATTTTACACTGCGTTTGATAGGTATGCAAGAAAGAAAACGGTGTCACATCGTGCCAACCTTGCCAAAAAGTCATGCCATTATCTAAGGTCTCGGCTCCAGATGTCGGCCGTGATACGTGGGAAGATCACCACACGGCCCACGCAAACCCCTAGCGCGCCCGAGCCGAGCCTTCAAGTTGCGCGGCACAGGTCTAGCCCCCCGAGTGACTACGGATACGGTATTGCATCAGCTAGAATGACGATCTAGGGGGCGTGGACGAGCTGGAATAAGGAGTGCAGCCCTACGTCTGCTGGATTCAATTGCCAGGCAAAGAAGATATAGGTACTTATGCGTCTCCTGTCTAATCTGCTGAAATAATTGGCCTACAACGGTCCATCATTACCACCGATTCTATGCAAGGTCTATCAGAGACATGCAAAGAAACGGACCGGGCCGACTCTGAAAGAGATCCCAACGGCACTTTTGACCGTAATTGCGACATTTGCCAAGCCCTTTGCAACGGCGAGAGCCATGATTGGCTTGCTATGGCTAGCACAGCCAGGGCAAATCGTAATAAAACCGTTTCTGGCCAGCAACCGGGGAATGAATGCCGACTGCCTGGAATTGTTCAGTGGTCCACTACAGCTCGTCCCTAGCCTATTGGGCCTAGCACAACCCCCGCACTGCTGTGCTGAGTCACTTGACGTGTGGGGGCTCATGTCGCTACCAACTCACTCAGTTGTCTTTACTGTGCATACAACTGGGTAATTGCTTATAGATGTGGATGTTTGTTGTTTGCTTAATGTCTTGAACGAGAAGAATAGTGATAAGAAATTTCATTGCAATATCGGATTCTCCCGTCAGTGATTCTCGAACCTGAACAAATTCATGGCTCTCCAAGACACTCACTTTCATATGTCCTCTGTGGTGCTCCTAGAAGCCCATAGACTGCAGAATGTTCACTGGACGAGCGAGTTCCGCGCGGCTAAGGACGGCGGAATGCCAAACGTCAAGCCTCGGAAGCGCCAAACCTTCTAATTCGATTTGAATAGTCTACACCACATTTGATCACTACGATCAAGGGCGTCGGTCGATGCTGGGCACAGAGAAAAGTCAGGTTCGGTGACCGATCTCATTCCTTTCTGCAGTTCCGTGTATGGAGACGTATCCGAGTTTGTTCACAATGCCGAGTGGCTGCAGATTCACTTATGGGGCTACGATTGAGCAATGTTTGCAAACATGCCTCCCCTCAGATGCACTTGCTGCAGCCACAGCTCTTCTTATCAGACTCGAAAAGCCTGCATGAGTTTTCCTATCGTATTCCTATAGACTGCCAGTTCAGACCAAATGTAAGACCGAACGATAACGTCTGTTTGATGATCACTGCCCCGGATACCTCCGTGACATCGTATTGAGCGTGGTAATTTTGTCAAAGAGCTCCCACTTCTTTTGTGGAGTTGAAATAACTGGACATCTTGCTCGTCCACGTACCTCTCATCCCCGGCCCCTACATGCATATGCTCCCTGGTCGGCCGTTGAGGTTGTGGATCGGTCCCCCGGGGATGTGTCCATGAGATCGGGCCGGAAACCATTACATCCTCCCTAAGCTTTGAGTTTTCCGGCAGGGAAAGATGTCAAAGTATAGACCGACTCTGTATAATCAGGTGCAAATAGCTGTCAAAATCAAATGTCACTTGTTGAACCCGCCCAACTTGAGCTATTCCCCCACATCATCTCGGTACCTGAGTAAATTAGCTTGTGCTCGGGCCGGGTATTGGTATGGAACTCAGGGTAGCCGCCCGGGACCACGCGGAACGCTTCCCCGGCGACGGTCAACACGACTCAAAGCAGTCGAGCCTTCGGGCAGCCGATGCTTGTCGAGTTGTTTGCTTGTCCTCTTCTGGCAAGATGTTCGGTCATCGGCCCATCTTATACGGCACGGTCAGAGATGGCACTCGGGGGCTCTCGGCCGGGAATCAAAGTCTTGAACACTGGGGTCCTCATGCTCCACCATTTTCTTGGACTGTCTCCAGTGGATATCAGTGGCATCCTGGTCCTTGCAACCGTTGCAACGGTCTCATACCGTCTCGTAAGGGGCATATTCAGACTTGTGGTGAATCCTTTTGGTGTATCCAACGACAGCTTGAATTTGGGCAACTGTTCGTTTCTTGCAGATATCTGCAACGCCTGTGTGCGCTTTGATAAGCTATGCTGAATAACTGTGGCCAACTTGACGTTGAATAAGTTCAAGAGTCATGATTCAATTTTAATAATTATTCTTTGACTCGAAAAACACTCTTTTCCTTGTTTACCAGGGTGCATGCAAACCCCTAATCAAAATCCACTTCTACTGCTGTTCTACATTGCACAGGATGTCGGTCCAGATTTCCATACATGGATGACAACACGGACCATGAGATAAACTTTCGGAATCTGCCTTTCTAAATCAATCAAAAATCACGATTAATATGGATCGTGGCTAATGTAGTTTGCTCGAACCGGCATTCACTATTCGGACCTGATACTGCTTGGGGTACAATGATTAGATAGATAAGCCAGGCTGATCCCATTCATGACACTATTTCTAGCAATTCACGACCGTTCACATATGTGTCTTTTTGATTATTCCACTCTTCATTGCTTGTTATTCTTGTAAACGATTGATTCAATATGACGACTACGACTACTACCACGCTCACAAGACCCGAGCACGAAGTCCTGCTTCTGGGTCCGGACTCCACGCAGCCAGCTACCTCGTTCTATTTCCCCAAGCTGCTACGCAATTTCGACTGGAACCGAGGCTTCAACGAACATTACGAAAAAGCTAGGGCAGAGTCTAATGCTTGGCTATTCTCCTTGCATCCTTTTTCGAAAAAGGGTCAAGAGGCGTTTGAAGGGTGGGATTTTCCTTACCTTGCTGCAGTATCATACTATGGAGGATCGTACAGTAAGTCTGTTTACCAGTATTCTCGGTGAACACAACTCATCCTTATATAGGCACGTTCCGTAGCATTTGCGATATTACCAATATCTTTTTCGTGATTGATGAACAAACAGACGACGAGCCAGTCGACGTCGTCACAGAACGTTGTGAAATGGCTATGGACGCCATCCTCAGACCAGAAAAGCCACGTCCCGCTGGAGAATGTGTCATTGGAGAGGCGACGAGACAGTATATACATCATAGAAAACCGTTGCACCTTTAATATCTAACCCAATCCAAATGCTGGCAACGCACATACCCAGACCTCCCTCTGGTTATCATTAAAAGATTTCAAAAAACATAGCGAAAGTATCTCGACTCGGTCATAGTGCAAGCTAAAAACCGGTCACGAAAGCATATTTTGCACCCCGAGGACTACCTCCGGGAGCGCGTCGACAACATTGGCATATGGCCCTCTGTTGCCATTGGCGAGCAGTGCCTGCGCCTTGAGATTCCTCACGAGTATATGGAGCACCCCTATCTAAAGGATATAAGGACCTAGTGCAGCGAGCTGGTCACTTTGCAAAATATAAGTGCTTCTGATGTTATACTGGTAACGTAGCTGACATTCGCAGGATCTATTCTCGTACAGGAAAGAGCGGTTGGCAAACGATTGCGACTACAACGCCATAACGTGTGTTATATACCACTTGGGTCTTAATCTCTATGGTGCGGTGCGGTGGGTATCGGAGAGACACGAAGCTACTCTGCAAAAGTTCCTGCAGACGCGTGAAAAGGTTATCAACCATAACGGATATCCTTCCTACGGCGCAGACCTTAATACCCAGATTGCCCAATACACGGGAGTTCTTGCTGATTGGATTCGTGGTAACGTCCGTTACCCACTTTTGGCCACCCCCCATATTTGGCCACCCCAAAAATCCCTCACCGCTATAATAATTATTAATTTTGAATTTTTACAATTTCACTAATTTTATCTTAATTAATTCCATTTTTTGCAATAACGTTTTTTTAACCTATATGCCTTAATATACTAAAAAATATATTACCCAGGCATTTAACGCCGTCGCTAATAATGCCAGCGTTAAATCAGCTATATTAAAATAAGGTATACCACAATTAACGCTAAAAAACCGGATTAAAGGTTATTAGGCTAGGGATATAGCCTTTTCTAATTTATAAAAATTTTTACTAACTAAGGAAAATTATTTAGCTAAATAGGTTCGAATTTAGGCTAATTTAGGGTTACCGCCGTTTTATTAATAATTAAAAAAATTCGCTAAACGCATCCTAAAAATTTATAAAAATATATAACCTTTTAGAAAAAACTAGGTATAATCCTTTATTAAAAGGAATTTATTAATAAAGGTTTATATTACGAATATGCACCCTTACAGGAAGACAAATATATATTGGCACTTAAGAAAGGCATACTGCGGGGCAGGGACCACGGACCCGGACCTTACGGATAATTATTACTGCTAGCTATTAATAAGTATTAATAAAATCGCGTTTTTGGCAGCGCGCCAGAATAAAAAATCGTTTGGATCGTAACGATCCGGTTAAAAATCGTTCTTATTTTAACGATTTAGGATAATAAAGGATCGTATATATTGGCACGATTTAAGCAAATATTAATAAAGAAATAAATAAATATATTAAGGACGGATTTTTTACGGTTATATAAATAATTATTATTTTAATAATTAATTTAAGCATTTATTTTATTTATAAA
>SWKT01000163.1:0-34797 GCA_011058875.1 Neopestalotiopsis sp. 37M
GGGGGGGGGGAGGGGAAAATGGAAATGCAAGGAAGTGAGAGGAAAAAAGGCTACTAACATTCATTACAACGGCACTCTGGATGATGCCCCGCACCGGCGGTGCCCCACGCTGCTCCAATTGTCTAGATGCTGCCTTGATGCTCTGCTCGGACGAAATGTCGCACTGCAGGCAATACAGTTGAACACCTGGTCGAATCGTATCGAGCTTACCTTGGATCTCTGCAATGGCTTTCTCATCGGCACTCCTTCGTGAGAAGATGGCCAGATGCCTGGCACCGCGTGCTGCCATTTGCAACAAGAACCGCTGACCGAGGTCACCAAGACCGCCAGATACAATGTACGTGGCGCCCTCGTCGGTCCAGCGGGCCTTCGGCATGGAGATGACTTCGACGTGGCTTGTCGCATCAGCTTTCAATGCAACTCGTTCATGCACACCTATATTCACGAGCCGAGTTGCATCACGCGCTTGCGATACATCATAAATTGGCATGTCGAAACCAGTGAGTGGTATCAGACCGAGAATGGCAATGGCCTGTGCCATCAGGTCTTTCTTCACACTGGGCTGCGAAGCTAAGACCCCGTATATATCCAGGTGGCGGATAGAGACGTTGGACTGCAAAGTGGTCGTGTCCGCCAGGTTGATCCGACGACCCAACACTATCAAGCTGCCGAAAGGCGCCACGTGTGATAAGACCTCGGCCGGGGCAGCATCTTCGCCGGTCTGGACCACAGCTTCAATGCCACTGAAGAACACGTCGCTCGGCGAGCGGCGGTGCATGGAACGACGTGTGATCAGTATATCCTCCTGGGGAATGCCGATCTGCTCCTCAACAAGTCGAGCTTCGGCCAGATCAGCTGCCGTAGAAGTTACACGGAGCTGCCGCGACCGTGCCAGTGCAACAACCGCTCGACCAGCAGTTGAACGGACCCCGTGAACTAACACAGTACCGCCGATCATTCCTTGCAGACCATAACATACAACCATGGCATCCAGTAGAAATGCCGGCGCCATCGTCATTGGCACTCCGGACCGGATAACGCCAACCTGAGTCGACGCGACGCGTAGGCAACTGGCAACTGCATCAGGTGCCAAGGCGACGACTGCATCGCCTGGCGCCAGATCCGTGACATCAACTCCCACGTGATTGACGATGCCTGCGTACTGATATAACTGCATGGCAGCTCCCACTTTATCAAACACCATTGATCGCGTCGACACTTGCACGTCGGAACGAGAGAGTGGCAAGGTATTCCGACAGTCCTCGTCGTTCACGAACATGCCGAGGCCAAGCGGCGACAATTTCACGGGTGGTTGGGTATCCAAGAAAGAATGCGACTTCGTGCTGGGTGGAGGATCACTATCGCTCGCCACGGCACTGTCTATCCTCGGACTGAATCGCAAACGCGGGATCATGATGGTGCCATCTTGACGTACGCGGTATTCACGTTCAATGTGGCCGGTGCCGAGATCGGCGACATGACCGACAACCCTGGCAACATGGGCGACTATCCGAGTCCCTGGGTCTGCCACAAGCGCCACAGAGGAAATGTGGATGGTAGTAAGCCGGAGATCATCGTTCTCAGCGTGGGCCGTACGAGCGATGCCAGTGATTTGATGAAAAGGCGCAGGATCATCGGGGGCGAGCCACACCAGCCGGACCGGTAGCCCCAGCAACGCTAAGGCTGATTTGGTCTTTTGTGCGTCATTCCAAATTGGCAACTCGGAAACATCATCAGCAATGATAATGGTATCGATGGCGCCGCCAGCGGCAAGGGTAGCCTGGAATTCATCGACAACGGCGAGATCAAGCGTGCGAATAGCCACATCGACTTTCCTACTCCGCAGACCTTCCGCAATGGCTGAAACCCACGCTGGCCGCTTGTCTGTCGAGTGAGTAAGGATGAATATGCTGCTCGGCAGTGCTGCAGGAGCAGGCCTTGCGATTATTATTGATCTTGCGTGGGAGCCGTCGTCATCATCGAAGCTCAATTGTCCCCGGAGCTTGACGGGCGTCTCATCGAGCGCCTTGGGCCATCCCGCTACGTCTTTGGCACCACGCGCCAATGTCAGCAAAATGAAACCACCGGGTTTCACGAGCACTGAGGCTTGTTTGAGCCATTTGTTTGCTGTGACCAGCACTACATCGTACTGACCCGCCTTGAACCCACGAGCGACGGCGTCTGTGCCAGGTCGCATGGTCCGGAACTGTATGGGAAAGTTGCGGCTGTCTAGTCTCCCTGTCGCATCGTCAAACCGACTTGGTGTGGCATCGACGAAGTCATGCGAGATGATGATACCTGAAGCAGCTTCGACCATATCCATGAATTCAATTGTCAGGTCCACGTTGGCGCCGAGTCCAAGTGAAGTCAAGTTCTGTTGCTTCAAGGTGAGAGAGGCAACAAGATGCTTCAGAGATAGCCTAGTTGGCAGGTCAATGTCCCGCATATAGTCCAGGTCGGGCGTCCATGCAACTTCATGACAGATCCCTCGGCCACTAGTCAGGCCACCGACGGAGTCATCACTATCTTTGTGGACAGCGAGACTCCTAAGTTCCATTCCTGAAGCAGACAAGATCCGCTCGCCATTCTTTATGATATCGACGTTGGCAATAGCTGTACGGAAATGGCTCGACGTGAGCCTCGTTACAACATCCAGGCTCGTGCTAGGACTGTGCAACAAAGGGCTTGCAGAGATGAGCAGCTCGCGTATGTGAACTGGCATGATCGATCCAGGCCCTAGACGTCGCCCGGTAAGTGGAAGAGATGTATGTACAATGATGTCGAGGGTGGACGGATGAATAATATGTGGGCGCTGATATCCATGGGGCATAGTGGCCTGAATATCTGGAACCACTAGTGAACCAACAGCGAGCGACGCGTCTGGGGCCACGTTGAGGTACACCATCCCTGCAAATGTCGGACCGTACGTGTTGCCGACAGCATTTAAGTCGGCGTACAGAGATTTTTTGAGCATGGTATCACTTCCAGGTGGAAGCTCTGGCAGTTCTTCTCTCTTGGGCCGTGACTCTATCTTGTCGTGGTTCTCAGCTGTGATGGCCTCAACAAGACCAGAAGCATACTCGTTCCACGTGCTACCATCAGTCAACGCAGTGATGGAGAACTGAAACCGGAGGGCAGCAGGTGCCAAAGGCTTCAGGCTCAGCTGCACCTCGACTCGGCTTCCATCGGGAACCACGAGTCCTCGCTTAAATTCAATGTCGGAAAGGACAAAATTCTCGAGTGAGCGGCCTGGGAATCGGTTACGAGCCAGCTGTGCAACAGCCTCCGTGGCCATGCACAGGTACCCAGAACCCGGAAATATAGTCAACCCGTCAACCACATGATCAGCCAACCATGGAAGTGTGGCCAGGCTCAAGAAATGGCGCCAACGAGGCTCCAAGTCTGTTACATTTAGCACTGGTACTCCCAGGAGGTCGTGATATGGCTCCTTGCGGAGGCGATATGCGCGTCCCACCCGCGATTCATGCCAATGCTTCGTTGAATGGTCCCATGGATACCGAGGAAGATCAGATCGAACAAGACTCGTATCAGCATCGCCAGAAAACTCTAAAACAGTGCTCCATCTTATCCGTACGCCTCGCTCAAACAGCTTACCAGCCAACGACAGCACACTGGCTACGGCTCCCGTCTTTCGCTGCAAGGGTCCCTGATAGTCAAAAGACATTTTGGGGACATCTGGATGTTGAAGACACTGTCGGATCGCTCCCGCCAACGATGGATGGGGTCCAACCTCGATAAAAAAGGTTGGCAGGTTCGGTTGATAGCGAGTTTGGGCAAGTTTCTGGACAGCGTCCGCGAAGCGAACTGGCGACACGAGGTTCGCGACCCAGTACTCGGCATCAAAGTCCGACACCTTGTGCTCGCCTGTTACGGATGAGATGAAGACGACTTGATCCTGCTGATTCGAGCTGTTGGTATTGGTCTGATCCAGAACGTCCAGGACTCCCAGCCGGGCGCGGTAGTCATCAGCGACTGCACGCATATGGTGCGAGTGATAGGCAGTGTCGACCTGTAATCTGCGATAGAAAGTTCCGTCTCTTGCGTTTTCGATGCGGTCGGCGACCTCCTCTACGGCATCAGCGTCGCCTGAGATGGTCACGCTTCGCGGGCTGTTCACGCATGCCACCGTGACCTTGCCCCGCGTCAAACCGTTGATGTATGAAGCGACTTCCTGCTCGCCAAGTCCTACAGACAGCATGGCACCACGCCCAAGACCTTTGGTTTTGACGGACTGAGCCATGAAACCACGATGGAAGGCGATTTTGATGGCCATTTGGTGACTCAGATGGCCTGCTGCGTACGCTGCTGCAATTTCACCGCTAGAATGTCCCACCACAGCGCCGGGACTCACCCCTTGGGCCTGCAAGAGGGCCAACAAGGCGATTTGGACAGCTGAAGTTGCTGGCTGCGCTATCTCGGCCTCTTTAAGGCGCGAGTCCTCGGGTGGCCGCAAAAGCTCTTGCTCTAGATCCCAGCTCGCCCCCAACTCATGGAGCATGTCCTGCGATGCCAAGATAGAGTCTCGAAAAATGGTCGAGGGTGTCTTTAGCAATAGTTCGCGACCCATGCCTGCCCACTGGGAACCTTGCCCCGTGAAAACAAAGACGATGTCCATCCTTTCAGGTGCGAGCTTGGTCATTGCCGGCTGAAGGACTTGTTTAAGCATGTCTAGCAGTGAAGTTTGGTCCTCGGCTACAATACTGTACCTATATGGCAGGCTGGAACGGCGGCTCAGTAAAGTGTATGATAAATCGGCCAGCGGTACCTCACTTTGTCGCTTGACCCAGTCGTGATGAGACTTGATCATGAGATCAAGTGAGGGAATGGAATGTGCTGAGAAAGTGTAGAGTCGTGGCCGGACTGCATCAGTATGAGGCTGGGCCATGCCTCGAGGTCCCTTTTCCAGAATGACATGCGCGTTCGCGCCGCCAAAGCCAAAGCTGTTTATGGATATCCGAGGAGCAGTGTCCTGCGGCCATGGAACTACTTTGGTCGGAACAGCAATATTCTCCAGAGGGAGCCCTGGCTTTGGATTGCGAAAGCCAGCCACGGGCGGGATCAACATGCGTTCCAACATTACAGTCGCCTTGAGCAAGCTGGCGAGTCCGGCCACGCTTTCTGTGTGACCAATTGCGCCTTTAATAGAACCGATATATAATTGCTTCGACCTCTCTGCTGAGCCAGCTGCAAAAACGTCGGCGATTCCGCTCAGCTCTTCGCTGTCACCAGCCTTGGTGCCAGTGCCGTGCGCTTCCACGTAGACTACCTCCTCAGGCCTCAATCCGGCACGGGCGTACGCTGTTCGCGTCAGGTCAGCCTGTGCCCGGCCGTTCGGGTAGGTGATGCCTTGGGGTGTGTAGCCGTCTTGACCAGCTGCTGTGCTTCGGATGACGGCGCGCACGGGATCACGGTCGCGAATGGCGTCTTCCAGACGTTTAATAATCAGCACCACAACGCCTTCTCCGCGGCCGTAGCCTTCTCCGCGGTCGTCGAATGGATAACATCGTCCAGTACTGCTGGTCATGTGCAAGTTGCTGAGACCAATGGTTACGTCGGGCCCCATGATCAGATTGGTAGCTGCGACGACGGCCATATTCGACTCCCCGTCCCGCAAGCTCTGACATGCCTGGTGCAGTGCTATGAGACCCCCAGAGCAGGCCGTATCCAAGGACATGGACGGGCCCCGTAGATCAAATGCATGCGACAAGCGGTTGGAAAGCATCGCCTTTTCTGCGCCTGAAGCATAATAAACCGGAAGCTCCATGGTATCTCTGTACAATTGCCGCTCGTAGTCGAGTGGGAACATGGCTGTGTACACAGAAGTGGCTGTTCCCCTGACTGCCTCTCTCGATATGCCGGCACTCTCAAAGGCCTCATACGTCAGTTCCAAGAGCATTCGCTGTTGCGGGTCCGTGGCTGCAGCCTGCTGCTTGGTGAACTGGAAAAAGCCATGATCGAAATCGCGAATGTCGCCCGAAATAAAATGTCCTCCCGGATGGTGATTGGTTCCGTTTGGATCGTCGGGATTTGGGTGGTGAAAAGCCTAGTATTATTGTATGAGAATGAATGCGGTCGCAATTTCCCAGCAACGCTGAGAGAGAGGGTCCGACACTTACTTCCTCGTTCCACCGATCAGCTGGGACGGGAGTCCATGCGGGCTTCCCACTCTCGAGCAATTCCCAGAGTCCATCTACATCATCTGCACCCCCAGGCAGGCGGAATGACAAGCCTACCACGGCCATGGGCTCAGCCTCAGCTCTACTAGTGTCAGCCATGGTCTCTAAATTTTCTCTACTGCTGAATGATCTTTTAATTCAGGGTATGATGGCGATCTGGAGAACAACAGGCTCGTCTTTGGTAATATCTATCGTTTGCTGTATGTAGTAAAGCCAGACTTCGACGTGTATGTATGTCGTCAAAACCCAATTTCATGCCTGCACGTAGGTTTACTACCTAGTGGGAAAATACTGAGGCATGTACTTTTCTGGTGCAGGTATGTACTTTGTGTAGGTATGTACCTAGGTGGGTAAGCAGGTCATGCCTGCATGTACCGTCAGCTCTTTTCGTTGCATCCTTGATGGTCATTGTAGTTAGTACTTGCCAAGCTTATTTAATGCAGTAACTACCCGAAATGCCCGCTTACGGCAAATAAGTACAGTACAATGATGGTTGGTGAATATCAAAACCAGAAAATGTGAGACAAAGTAAGCGTACATATACAGTCGCGCGTCAATCGGGAGAACGACTGGATTTCACATTCGGATCATTGCAAGTTGGGTTCAATTCAATTGTCCAGTGTGCTTCCTAATGGGGTGAATTCAATCATTGTTTCGACATGATCATACAAATTGAGGGTGTGTCCCGTTTGTCCATACTCTAATACCAACAATCTCAGACGATACAAAGCAGCGAAAAACAAAGAAAAGGACGTTGGATCAAACTTTGTGCAGTCTGCCCTCTTCATCCAAAGCCCAAGCGTCGGAGCCCACGGCCGGTCTGTTCCAAAAGACCATATTTGGGTCATAGGTATTCTTCACACCCAGCAGCTTGTCGTACGTATCCCCATAATAGTCCTCGCGCCAGTTGGGGTTGTTGTAAGTGCCCTCGTTTTGGTAAGCACCGCCGCCGGGGACCACGTCGTGCAACGTCTGTTCCCACTGGTTCATAGTGGCAAGTTCAGCACTCAGCTCCTCCCACCCGGCAAGGGTATCACCCAAATGGCCAATATTGATCAGGAACAAGGAGTCGCGCCACATTTTTGATACGGCATTCGTCTCCAGTGTTTTGCCGACATTGGCATTGCTTACGTTGGTACCCAGAATGACCACGAGCGTGTTGGGGACGTTGAGAATCTCTTGAAGGGCTGATAGCAGATGGTCGATATTGTCATCGTCTTGAACAAAATCGCGTGGGACCAGTTGACTGCCAATCGTCACGTTGCGAGTGATATCATCGCCGGCGCTGTAGTATTCGTAGTGCTCGTTGAAGCTGTCGTGCAATGTGGTTGAGTTGACGGACGGCGTGATCCCAAGGCCGTTTAGGGCCTCATAGAAGGGCTGCAGGGCTTCGACCACCTGGGCTTCGGTCCCGTCAGGCAGCGTGGCCACGGCGAGGCTAAAGGCGCCCTGGACCACGCGGACGTCGGTGCGGAGCCCCGGGATCATGTCGAGGACCGGCAGGTGCTTGATCCACGCCTTTACCCCCTCCATGAAGACGCCGGAGTCGCTGTGCGTCCACACCAGACGGGAGCCTGCCACCGGCCCATCCTGGTGCACCTTGACCGTCATGGAGAGCACCACACCGTAGTTTCCAGGACCACCGCCGCTCAGCGCGTAGTAGAGGTCTGGGTTCTCGGCGGGCGATGCCGTCACACGCTTGCCGTCGGCGGTCACGACGTCGAATTCGAGGGTCTGGTCGGCCCCCAGTCCATAAGCCGAGCTCAAAGGCCCATGGCCACCGCCCTGAGTGAAGCCACCGGCGCCGCCGACCGAGGGGCACGAGCCCGCGACAGCACGGTAGCCGGAAGCGGCAGCAGCCGTGTAAATCTCGGCAACTTGGACGCCCGCTCCGAGGCGGGCCGCAGGTCCGCTGTAGACCGAGCTGTTGTACTGAAAGAAACTCGTCTCTTTAAGATTGTGTGTCCAGAGTGCCAGAGATCCCTTGCCAGAAGATCGCCCGAGATAGTCGTGGCCCGTGTTCTTCACCGTCAACCGGATGTTCTTATCCCGGGCAAAGTTGATGCCAGCAATGGCCGAGTCCGCGTCTGTGATCTTGATAGCATACTCGGCCAAGTTGCCCAATGTGCAAGCCACAGATTGCAATGACGGATCGGCAGACAGCGGGCCGTAGAACGGGTTGCAGGAGTTATTGTTCGTGTAAAGGTCGATGGTGTTAACGGGATTGTCCATACTGATGAGGAGACATTGTCAGCATCGAAGCTATCTTGGATGATACAATTTCACTCACAAGGGGTTAATCTCTGCCCATTCGTCTTGTATGATCAAGCACTTTTCTTCGTTGGCATTGGAACCGTAGCAGTCCTGGGCAAGAGGAACGCCCCGAATCAAGTTACCACCAACTGTTTGGTTTAGCGCCGCCCATTCTGAGTCCGTTGGCCACCGACTATCCCCCGGGAGGAATCGATATGGAACGCCGGTAGAGTTCTGACTGCGGCGAGTGGGACTTGCTGCCGATTGGAAAGAGAAAATACCAACAGATAAAGCTGCAAAGCTTTTCCACGTGTACAACATTGTTGCTATAGTGCTTGTCAATCACGGCTATGTTTCGATGTGTTGCTCCTTTGACTTGTTTCTTCGTATCAGGACTTTGCCATCTTTTAATGTAGTCCAGAGCTGCTGTGCCATCCTGTCGACCAGCCATATGTCGTGATAATCATTGGTTCGGGGCTACCGTAGAGTCCGTGATAGCTGTTGGCTTGAGATGTTGAATGAAGGAATAAATCCTTCAGCCACATTATGAGTAGACTCCAGGCTATGGTAGACCATACACCGCACTTCAGATTGTGTCTAGTCAGACAGCCATGATCCTACAGAAATCGATTGTTATCAGCTGAACTCATTTCAAGCCTTGTCGGGAACCAACCGGATGCCCCTATTCCTTCAGCCTCAAACCAGCTATTTTTAAGACAGTGGTACGCGTACATAACAATATTGTCTAGACCCTCCATGTCGCTTTGTGAGATTCAGAAAATTCGGTGAGAACACCCGAGATGGAGACAGGATACAGGCTGGGGTTCAGTGTGGCAGTCGGATAGGATAATATTGGGAGTCTCTCGTCATTATTGGCTTCCTGACTCATCCTTTCCATGTTTAGTCTGTTGGTCGGGCCATTTGCGAATCCGATAAGTGCTCTTCACTTCAGCCCCAGATGGCACAGTCAGGTCGAAACTCATCAACCAATGGACATCTGTACCATCTCGTTGGTAGCAGGTAGGCGCCGCGCATCCCCCCTCGCTGTTGGGTCCAGATAAATTACACCGTAATCTTTCCCACCTCTCCGTGGCATACGTCCCTACGCCTCCTGACTCAAATGGATTGTGACATTACACTCCCCTGATTCCAGACCTTTTGTGACAAGAAGCGTCAAGGCTTAAAAGAACTGGTACGTATCATTATGAGAAATTTTGCTATCTGAGTAAACCTGTCTGACTTTACTCTTCCTGTTACAACAATTATACATATGGTTCAATCTCGTTTTTGACATGTATCTGACTATTCAAAAATATGCATTTAGCATGTATGAACTGCACAAAAGCATCCAATACTTAGTGAGAAGTCTGATATCAGGCTGCTATTCTTATCGTTGGCTGCAGGAGTTGAAGGGCTGTGTATTACAAAAGTATTGCTAATCTGGAGTAGATGATCTGATCGATATGGTGGGAATCAAAAGACAGCAGCAGGCAGACTCGTTGGTGCCCAGATCCCTTGAAGTCTAGCCGGAATATTCGGAACTCGCATATGCATGCTTACCTCTGTCGCACGTGTCTTGCCGCTCCGTCTTGCCTGCTTGGAAGTAATCATGCATCAAGCATACAGGGGCTGAAGGAATTGGTAAGAGTGGTGGCTGCATGCTTACAGAAGCGAGACATGATCCATGTCTCTCATCAGGCCAATCCGATTCAAATAAGATGGCGACCTAGGTAGGTAGCTGGTTACCACAGCCCGGCGAGAGGGCCGAACATCCCTGCTTGGCCCCCCTCCCTGTCGTACTCTGAGATCAACCTTACCATGGCGCAAGACCCTCACCCTAAAGGGGTCTACGCAGAATACGAGGATCTCGCCAAGAATACTGGCGTGGACGTGCTTCTCCAGCGGGATGCCGAATTCAAGTCTCGTCAGGACAGCTACTGGTCCCGAACAGCTGCTGTGGACATAGCACCCAAATGTATTGTTAAGCCCAAGTCGGCCCAGGAGGTGTCAGGGGTGCTCAAATGGTTGCGCTCTAGATCTGAAAAGTTTGCTGTTCGAAGCGGCGGTCACATGCCATGGGCCGGCTCCAACAACATGGCCGACGGGGTGACGGTCGACTTGAGTGAGATGGACTGGACGCGATTCAATGCCGCCAAGGAAACAGTCGAGATCGGACCCGGCGCTCGATGGCTCCAGGTGTACGCCAGCTTGCACCAGCACCATCGTGTCGTCGTTGGTGGCCGCGACGGCAACGTCGGTGTCGCCGGTCTTCTACTCGGTGGCGGTATCTCCTACTTTACAGCCCGCCGCGGGTTCGGCTGCGACAATGTCGTCGCCTACGAGGTCGTCTTGGCAGACGGACGCATCGTGACCGCCGATTCCGAGCAACACAGCGACTTGTTCCGTGCGCTCAAGGGTGGAGGTAATAATTTTGGCATAGTTACCAGTTTCCGAATGAAGACATTGATATGCGAGAAAGCTTGGGGTGGCATCACGTTTTACCACAAAGATGTGACGCCACAAGCCATCAAATGTCTGGTGAACTTCACTGACAGAATTGAGACGGATCCCGACAGCAACCTGCTCTGCTTCTTCACTTACGCAAAAGAGTTCAACGACACGGTAGTTTGCACCGTGCTTGGCAATGTGGCCGGCAAGATCTCACCAGCCTTTGACGAGTGGAGAGCCCTACCAATTCTGCAAACGACCTGCAAGACAACAACCGTCTTGGACATGTTGACCGAATGCAGTGTCGCCCCTCAGGGCTATTTGTAAGTTGAGATTCGATCATCAGCTTCCCGCCAACGTGCATTGCCGTGTGCTAATTCTACCATACAAGCAATACCTTTTTCACAGCATGCTTTCAGAATGACGCACGAATTGTCCAAAAGGCTGTTGCACTGCACGAAGACTTCGTCAGTGATCTCAAGGGATTCATTCCAGGCGGTGACTTCATATCTCAATGCTTGTTTCAACCACTGCCTTTGCTGTTCACGCGGCAGTCAGCAGAGGCTGGCGGGAACGTCCTGGGACTTGATCGCCAGCAGGAAAACGGCCTGATCTTGACTGTATCTGTCATGGTCAAGAAACGAGAAGAGGAAGAATTTGCTTATCCTCGAATCCATGGCTGGGTACATGCATTGCGAGACTTTGCGGCTGAGTTTGGTGGAAATCAGGAATGGTTGTATGCCAACTACGCGGATGGGAGTCAGGACCCCCTGAGAAGCTATGGCGCGGAAAATCTTGATTTTCTCAGGGCAGTGGCAGCTAAATATGACCCTGACGGTGCTTTCCAAAAAGAATGCCCAGGTGGATTCAAACTTTACAGGTCATAGTCATTATGATAAAGTATCTTAGTACAACTTATTGCGAGGCTCAAATAGTGACTAGCAATTTGAAAGTTGTCGCCTGAATGGCTTCTGAAAACCCTGAATTCGTATTTTCGACCAAGTGACTAGAAAGGCTGAAAATAATGTGTTTCGAACAGCGCGCGGAGGTAATCTTGCATGCCGGCGAGGGTGAGCATCCGAACGCTCACTCGCTTCGAGATAGCCTCGAAGTACTGTCTCGAATGCAGACAATCACTGGCTTTTCGTTTATACCAGAACTTCTAAGCAGTACCTATTTATTCGTGCACCTCACCACGCAGCGTTTACCTAGGTCGGGCGTCTGGTCGCGACAAGTCAAAGGTATGTAAGTAGGCTACGTGTAAACAAGTAAGTATATGCAGTAAGGTTGCTTCCGACCTTGGCAAATAATGCGTTATTTGCGCGACCGAAAAGATATGCCCGATGGGGTCTCCTTCCACTGCTTTGCTCCATCTAGGAGTTCCTGACAATCTCCCCAAGCCTTTCTCACCATGGCAGCTCGCATTGGAGAGCGCGGGGTGATACTGGCTCGAAATGGGCTCGGCATAGCCACCTGACTGTCAGCCATGTCTGTCCTGTCGGGCGTGATCTCGCGTCCGTGCTCGTCTTTTGCTTTCGTAATGTCGAAAGCCCAGATCAGCCGGGATATGGCAAAGAAGAGTGTTTTGTCCACCACGTGAACACCTTGGCACACGCGCCGGCTGACACCAAAGCCGAAATGATCTCGCTTGCTAATGTCAGGGTTTGACGCCGACTCGAACGAAGTGCTGTTGTCACCAGCATACCGCGTCGGATCAAATACTTCGGGGTTTTTGTACCGATCCGGATCGAAATGGATACCCCTGTCAATTCAAAGCATCAGTGTCTTGTCTCAAAGTCGTTTTTGGGAGTCTTTAATGCTGCCTTACCAGGTGTTCAGAAGAACAGTCGAGTCCTTGGGTATGCGATACCCCATGTACTCATCTTCTTCTGTATTGCTGTGAGGAACCGAGAAAGGCGTGATGGGCCACCAGCGCAGAATCTCCTTGCCACACGCCCGAACCATGGGTAGGTTCACCTCGTCTTCCAGCTCGGGCATCTCATCCCCGCACACCCTTTCGATTTCGTCGCGTACCAGCTTTTGCGCTTCAGGATATAGAATCATGGCCTGCACAAACGCAACCAATGTTGCAGAGCTGTTGTGGTTTGGATCAGTCTCACTCAACATGCTCCGTGCTTCTCAGTGTTACATTCTAGACCGACCTACCTGGTGTCTGATCCCCCCTCCAAGGCAGAGCCGCTAGTATAAGCAGCCAAGTCGTCCGACCACGCTTCTTTCTCCTGGGTCTTGGAAATTTCTTCGCAGAAACAAGGCTGTTGAATTGTCAGTACGAGTCCGACTTCAGAGACGGGACGGAAACACCAACGGTAGATGATCCATCTTGGATCCGTGTCTTGGCCTCAAGCCATAGCCCAACGTAGAATCTCTTTTCCTTTTCGCTCAACGCGCGGGTTTCTTTGAGTGCAGGGAGTAATGTCTCTGGTAACCTCCGCAAAATCGGGTAGAGATCAAGCAGAGCCGAAGACTGGCTTGCGACGATCTTGCCGAACTTGTCAAAGTTTTCGTAGAACTCGACGAGTTTGGGGTCCTCTATGCTGCTGGTGCGCAAGCCAAAGACCATTTGTAACGTGAGCGAATAGGTAAAGCGTTTGATGTGGTCGGCGAAGAAGTAGGGTGTTTCCAAAATATCCGCCAGCATCTGTTTGCATTCTAAATCTTGATATGGTATATACGTCTTGGCCGCTTGGACGTGGAGCATGCTGTGCATCAGGCGGCGGGATGAGCGCCAAGTATCGCCATATTTCTGTTATGTAAAGAGTCAGCGGCCCATTTCAGTGCTCATAGAGGGGGATTCGTGATAAACTTACCATGGAGGCCATGCGCAAGCCCGAGCCGAGAATAGTCCATCCCAAGTATAATTCAGGTCTTGATGAATACACCTTGCTACGCTTTTCGAACAAGTCTTTGACAACCTTATCCGACGTGACCACAATGAACGTCTTGGTCCCTAGGATGAGCGAAAAAATGGGACTGGTAATGAATTAATTATCTGGACTGCGAGGGCAAGGACAAAAACCATTTACCCGTATTCCTTGGCCCATTTGGCATATTGAATCCAGGCATGGCTTTGGGGCATCAAATTGAGGTTGCCGGCAATTGGAATGGTTGGCGGTCCAGGTGGAAGATCTCTAGGCCTCGAGCCTACACGGCGGAGGTGCCAAAGAAGGATGAAAACAACAGCCGTGATAGCTAGAAACAAGAATTGACTTCGCTCCATCGACTCTGGAAGCCACGTTAGAGTGCCATATGACGCCATAGTGCGATTCTCTGGAGTTTTGCAATTACTAAAAAGGCCACAGAGTCTTCAAGTTGTGAAATTTAACTTCGAACCAGACTAAAAGCAATTGAATATACGAGCGTTGGACCAGAATTTGTCTTGGACATCAACCTTGTCAACGAGGCACAGTTGTTGGTGGTACCGCCGAAAGGGTCATCACGCGTGTACAAGTGCGCCAATCGGCCTTCGAGTGCAGTACCCTTGATAACTCTAATGCACCATTACATGCAGCTTATTATTGACTTGATTGGCACCGGAGCCATAGCTTCTTGCTGCATAAGGCACCTGGCCACGAGAAAAATAAGACATTCATTTAGGAAATCACTGTTTCGATTCTTACGCACAACTCAAGGTTTGCGTGACATGATGAAAATCCACATAATGATCGCTCTAAAACTGATACCTCATACCAATTCTCTTAGGCGCACATAACAGTCCTTCGGCTCGTTCGTAGTTTTCATAATGGCGCCATATCCCGATAGTGCCGGCGGACATGGTAGAAATTCGAAATTCCATACCAAAAGAGTGATCAGAATACGCGCCTCAAGATAGACCAGCCTTTTGCCCCAGCAGGCACGAGTTCCGAGGCCAAACGCCAGTTGAGGTCCTGCCCTAGGATCAAACTCGATACGACCGTCCTCTGGACGCGTCTTGAGCCAGCGTTCGGGTTTAAATTGAGTCACATCGTCGTGATTCCAAGTGTTGCGTGCAGCACTGCCCTTTTTTCCTGCGTCGCGGCTACTAGGGCTGCGCGTGCTCTCTTCCACTTGGAAGCCCGGAGTAGTCAAGCTGGGACCCCCGCAAGGATGGGAGACAATGGTTCCCTTGGGTATAAAGTGACCTAGCAGTTGCGTGTCCTGCAATGCCTCACGATCCACGCTGGGGGCCGTATTCGAGCACCGCAGCATCTCCTCGATTGTAGCCTCGAGCCAAGGAACCTGCGTACTGACGACCTCGTGCGCAGTGGGCGACCGTCCCTCGGATCTAGCTTTCTTGTGTGCTTGGTGTAGATCCGCGCGCAGCTGCCGCTGTGCCTGGATCTTGTCCGCCAGGTTCTTGACGCCCCAGCATAGTGTGGTGCTCGTGGTTTCGTGACCTGCATAGACAAATCCAAACAGCTCATCTATCATGACTCGCGAATAATAATCAGGCTTGCGATCATCCTTCTCGGCGAGGGCCCTTTCTCGCGAGACCATGTGCTCAACAGCAGACGAGGCAGCGACAGCATCATCATCATGGCTGTGTGACATTCTTGCCACGGCAGCTCTTAGTTGTCCCAAAAGATAATCCTCCTTGATTTTGTTTGCTCTAGACACGTCTGGCTTCCGCATCACGTAAGCCCATGTAAGTGTGGGCAGCGGGTTGCCATGTAGCTCCATAACTGTCTCGGTGAGTCGGATGATGGCAGCCAGTAGCTCTGACAACTGAGACTTGGGGAACGTGACTGGGTCAGTGTTGTTTGAGGAGGCTAGCATGGCGGTTCGATCCTTCTCAGACATCGACTGCAATGCTTTCAGTCCTGGCCGAATTGCACTATATTCAAAATCCTGCCCAAAGGCAAAGGCGGTCACGGCATCCAATGCAAAGTTGTAAATGTCCTTGTTTGCAGCAAACGGCTTCTCAGACGACATTCGAGCTTTCAAGCGCCACACTGCCGATTGCATTAGTACCCGTGAACTGTATCATGTCGGGATGGGGGACATACGCTCAACGAGCTGTTCTGCACTTTGATGCAATGCTGGAGCTGAAACATTGTGCAAAAAAGACGGAGTCATGAGATCCCGTATAATCAGGCGCTGAGTATTCCAGGTATCGTCGGTTTTCAGGTGAATGTGATGTTTCGGTAGGATTCCCTTGACGAGGTTGGCGAGCGTCACCGCCCGCTCAAACTCGGCTTCTCGATGGATCAGCAGGTCGTGGGCCTCGCCAAAATCACTGTAAATGACCATGGGCTTTCCGAGAGGCCAGATAAACACTTGTGCAATCGGCGACTTGAGCTTCTCCATGACCTCGCTGAGATACGTAATGTAAGTGCCCCCGTTCTCTATGTGTCTGCGCATGGCTGGAATATCACCAAGAATCTGTCGGGAAGATGATTTGATGTATGGAATCCCGGGGATTGGCTTTGGCAGAGCATAGCGTCGTGCTGTTATGGCTACACCAAGTAACACGATTAGCCAGGCGAAGACGGGCAGAGGTGAATTCGGCATGTTAAGCATATTGATCAAATGACTAGGGAAAAAAAGACGACGAAAATTGCTCAGGTGAGTTTGAAATCAATAAGTTGTGTTGTAGCGTACCTAGCTAGGATTGAACCTGATAGAGACAACGATACGAGCAATAACAATGAAACTTGAATTCTGCGTAGCACCACGGCCTCGTTGTTAATACCTAAATCGAGTAAGTTACCTAGGTACATGATGTATCATAATTGTAGAGCGTTGCATGCATGATTACCGTACTACCGCAATATTACGGTATTACAGGTAGGCCATGGTCATTGGCCGCTGCTGGCAATATGCAAGCCCCGCTACCCCGTCATTTTCAGCTCAGCCGGCCCTGATGGGATGGATGACTCTATTTTATAAGCGTTGACGCCTATAGCACGATTCATTCTGTCGAGAAGTGCAGTTTTTCGTCTCAACATATATCACTTTCTAGAAACAAAGAGCCCAACATGACTGGCCCTGTTGCTCAATGGCAGGCTTTTGCTGAGAACATTTTGGAATTGATTCCTCGCTCCGCAGAGTCCTGGAGGAGCTTGGCTTTCAAGAGCACCGCTGGGTCCATCGCAGCATTCTTGGCCTATCATGTTTGTATAGGGCTCTACCGAAGTGAATAATCCCAGCATGATGTGTTTGCAATACCAAAACAGAGCCGCGCTGATTCATGACTACCAGTCTATTTTTCCCCGTTATCCAAGATCCCCGGTCCCAAGCTAGCAGGTACGTGCTTCGACATGAAATGTGCACGTGCTCTCGTCTTACAATCACGTAGGCTTTACGTACCTCTATGAAGCCTACTATGAGGTCTGGCTTGGTGGGAAGTATTTCCTTCGAGTCACGGAAATGCACAAGCAATATGGTCAGTCGTCTCATCAGCACCATCCGTCCATCCAGATTTGATAAGGCAGTGCCTGATAATCCATAGGTCCGATCGTTCGCATAACTCCCAACGAAGTCCACTTTAGCGACCCTGAAGCCCTCGACACTATCTACCCGACCGGGGGTAGAAAGACTGATAAGCCATGGTGGTTTGCCCTTCGAACTGGAAGTAGGTGATCCATCTTTTGCTCCGATAGGGCTTTCCGATATCAAGACTAATGTATGTACTCTGAAGCCCCTGACTCGATCGTGTCTACCACGTTCCACGACGTGCACCGTCAACGCCGCAATGCCCTCAGCAATTTCTTCTCCACGGGCAGCATCCATCGGCTCGAATACATCATGAGAGAACACTTGGGTAAAATGCTGTCGAGGCTGGAGGAGGCTGGGCGTTCGAGCAGAGTCATGCAGATGCATCACATCTTCAAGGCGTGCGCCAGCGATGTCATCACGCGTTATGCGTTTGACAACTCGCTCAACTTCATGGACATGGAAGACTTTGGCAAGTCGCATTTCGAGTCAACGGATTCCTTTTTCCTCATGACCCACCTGTGCTTTCTATTTCCCTCGTTGATGCCACTTATCCAGTTCTCGCCCGACTGGATACTCCGACTCTTGTTTCCGTCCATTATTGGGCTCCGAGAGCGCCAGAACTGGTGGCTTGATCAAGTACGCAGCATCCGCACGTCGCCAAACCCAGAACGAGTCAAGCGAACCATCTTTGAGGGTATCTTAAACAGCAAGCTGCCAGATTCAGACAAGACGGACCCTAGACTAGCTAGTGAGGCACAACTGGTGGTATTTGCAGGGGAAGGTACCACTGGTGAGTAAAAGCTGCCCTTGTTGCTTTTCTGAGCCTTTATCCGACGAAGAACTGACTGTGACCTTTTTCTTCATCGCGCTAGCTTGGACTCTCACAGCCGCGCTCTACGAGCTCTTGGCCAATCCTCAAGAGGTCGACAAGCTCAAGGGCGAGCTTACCAATGTCTCGTTGCAGCCGGACGGTATGCCCGCGCTCGCCGACGTCGAAGGGCTTCCATACTTGGGCGCCATCATCCAGGAGTCCGTCCGCCTGCACCCGGGAGTCATGGCACGTCAGATGCGCGTATCGCCAGACGTACCAATCGAGTATACCGACAGCCGCACCGGGCGCCACCACAGCATCCCAGCGGGGACCGTCTACAGCTCGTCGCCTCTGGACACTCATATGAATGCAGAGGCTTTCAAGGATCCCTACAAGTTCCGTCCTTCGCGCTGGATTGAGAATCCAAAGCTGGGTCGCTACTTTCATGGATTTGCTCGGGGCTCTAGAAACTGCGTCGGGTACGTGTATTCATCCTATCAATCTCCGTAATTCCCTACGGCCATATTACCATGAAAGAGACAATGGAGCCTATGGATTTTAACAATTTGCTGCCTAGCATGACCCTAGCTCGGCGCGAGATGGCTTTGATACTAGCCACCTTTTTCCTCAAGTATGACTTGTACACCGGGCAGAAGGGCGGACACACAATGGAGCTCTACAAGACAGAGCGGGCTAGAGATATAGATGCCAACAGTGACTTTATCATCCCCGTCGCAGCCGAAGGAAGTCTTGGACTGCGCGTTTTGTTTAGAAGCTGAATATGTAAAGAGCCGTCAACAATCAACCAGTGTGAAACAGCCTCCTCGGGAGATTCACAGGGCACTGCTTTGGCGAGAAACTCAATCCGAATGTGTTTACTATCAATGGAACACACATAACATGCGTTCGCACATACCTAGTTGTCGCAGCCACGCATTCCAAAACATGAAAACTTGCCGTAAACAACGGATTACCAAAGTCGGGTCAAATGTCCCACTAAAGGGTGGTAAGTAACTTTGTAATTCCCGAGCTCGTGGCTCTGGATCGTTGCTCGTCAAGTTTGATTCCTTTCAGCTCTGTGTCAAAATTTCAAAAGAGCAGACATGAACAGGTTTATCTCATTGCACCATATTTGTGACCCATTTTGTAATAGAATCCTTGGGCTCGTTTGATTTGAGGTAAACTTGGCAAATTAGTTAGAGCTTTTAACAACAATTTTATCCAACGTGATGTGCAAAACCCTCTTCGCAAATACTCGTTCTAATGCTCCACCAAAAGCAGAGGGACTACTTGTTGACGCAGGGTTTTGTTTTCAACTGCCTAGTATCCCTTGTCGTCTCCCTCGATCCCAATCATCTTTCCACCGTGCTTCTCCTTGCTGGTCTCCGCCAGGATCTTGAACATGCCGTCGCACGAGACATCGACGGGAATGCAGACCTCATCGGGGAAGCCGAGGTGTCGGGCACCGGCGAGGCCGAGGTCGGTCTGGACCAGGCCCGGATCCAGCACGAACGCATTCAGCCACGCGTCTTCGGCGTTGATGCGTACCGTGTACCAGTTGACGGCGGCCTTGGTGGGCCCATAAGTCCCGTTAGGGACTGGAGGTTGGTTTCTGTGATCGACTGGTCAGAAGAATTTTGAGATTCCCAATTGAGAGAGAAAGACATACCCGATAAGACCAGCGCTGGAACCGACCGGGGCAAATATGGGTTCTTTCTTGGATGATTTCTCAAGCAAGCCCCGAGTCGCCTGGTACAAGGCCACCACACCAAAGACATTGGGAGCAAAGTGCTGCCTAACCTCGTCGAGGCTGGCCTCGGCCACCGTGGGCCATGAGAAGGAGACGCCGGCGTTGGCGATTACGATGTCGAGGTGAGTGATGTCATGCTTCTGTTGCAGCTCGGCCACAGCGTCAAAGGGGTCTTTGTCGGCGGTAGCATCGATCTTGACGATGATGAGCTTGCTGCCGTTGCCCTTGGGGAGATCGCTCAGGGCCTGCGACGACGATGGGTTGCGAATACTGGCAATGACAATGTGGTTTTTCAGAGCCAGGAACCTCTTTGCGAGACCCAGGCCGAGGCCACGATTCGCTCCGGTAATTAATACAACGGTGGCAGACATGTTTAGGCTGGCTTTGTTCCCGATTGGACGGACTTAGTGTTTGGATGTAGGGGTTTAAAGGGGAAGTGATAATTTTGAGAAAGCGCTATAGCTATTTAGGAGTGAGTGCGGTTCTTCTATGTCATTAAGCTCTCGAGAACAAAGGACCCTTCGCGCGTGCGATTCATCCGCGCTGACAAATTCAATAGCCCGTACGGTTGCAACGGAGACTTTAATGGCCCCCGGGGTATTTTGGTCTCCGTGTTTGTCTCGTCTCTTCTATGTGGCTTTGTGGCGTAGTCAGCTGATTCCGGTCTGACCATGGTAATCTTGCATATTGGAGGTCGCACGGAGGCACCAATTGCATGATATGCATGTTTACTCTTGAACTTGATTATAGCCAATCAGAGCTTAGAAGCAAGTTGCATATCGGTTAAACTCATCATCCTGCAGCATTATTCTCATCTCTTCTGGCGTCGTATTGAGCACAAATTCGACGCCACCATTGGCTTTGCGAGGTAAGACAAAGCAGAACCTCCCACTCTTGTTCCACCCTTCCATGAGTGGCCTCAAAGCGTCGGGCTTACCTCCATTAGAGAGGAATGAGCCGCCAAAACGCACATCTTCCATTGGATACGTGATGAGGGACGTAATGACGTTATCGAAGGATTGAAGCCCGGAACCGCTTCCATGCGGTAAGATGGCCAGATCCTTTACTCCCCTTGCGATGGCATAAGCACCAAGGACAGCCTCATGCGTGGCTGCAGCCGAAACGGCATGAATCTCTTGGGCAATCCTGCCAAGGATATATTGATCATTGGTGAGCGATGAAAGTTCCTGCTCGCACCGATTCATCAGGGTGAAATTTCCCAGGTAAGGCGTCGGTACAGAGTGCGAAAAGTTATGCCGCGCATCGAGGGGCATATGTATGTGGGATTTTGCTCCTTCGATATCCTCGGGAACAACGCGGCTTGCCTGAAGGGCCGCTTCTCGTCGCGCTTTCATCAGGCTTCGCCAAATCAAGGCACACATGGCATCATTCCCAGAGAGTGGTGCGGGTGTAGTTGATCCTGCTGTAGCCTCGGCAATGCATCGCTGCCTGAGCTCCGAGAACATCGCCGCCGAGATGTAGAATATAGTTGAGACTAGCTCTCCAGTGTCTCCAAGTTGGACAGTTCTATCAAGATGCTCATTGTTGTCGCCATGGTCGTCGTTGGCCTTTAGATGGGGTGGGTCCAAATTCATCAGCCTCCACACCTCGGGAGGCAGACTGCTCACGTCTTCTCTCGAATCAGTCGTCTCCCGCTTCCAAATAGTGTCGATCAAAGATCTGTCTGCATTCTCAGACGGCCAGACGTCCGCCGGTAGTCCTTGTTGGAGGGCATCGCAATTGGCCGCCCAGAGTTTGCAGACCTCCAGATGAGCTGTGCCGTCGCACACCGTGTGATTAATCGCCACGACCAGAAGACAGCCTCCTTCCACAAAGTTGGCTTGAGCTGCAAGGACTTCGGGATTTGATGCGCTGTCTATGGGCACGAATAGTGGCATCCAGATCAGCTCTTCGTCCGGAACGACGTCGATTGGGAAGCCATTGTCCTCCAAGTCCTCCTCGTATGCGAGATTGTCATCCAATTGCTTGTAGTGGAACTGGGGCAAATCTGATTGCTCGTCTGCCGCTTCTTCGTAGCGAATCTCGAGCTGTCCAGGTCTCCAACTGGGGTCTTCGCGTGATTGCGGGTAGACGCGACCTCCCAGCCAGGGCTGCTGCTTTACTGTCTCTCGAAGTCCAGCTTGCAGAGCTTTGAACGCCTGATCTGGTTCGACACCGTCAAGTAAGCGAAGGAAGAAACAAAACCTGAAGTAGCAACTACGGGCGTAGTGGTCCAATGGACCGAGCAGCATGTGTGTCGTTACAGTCATGGTCGCAGAGTTACAAGAGCATGCCAGGAAGCATGGATGCTTGGCTGATGGTCGTCTGGGACAATATACAGTACTAGGCTATATATACTATATAAATATGGAGAAGGTGGATAGTGATCTAGCCTATATTACGCACCATGCATAAGGTTCATACACTGCGTGTCGTAGTATTGGTTGCAGAAATAGCTACTTCCTGGAAGGTGATCATGCATTACCTCTTTCATATGACTCGGAACGTTCTTTCGGTTCTCGCAACTTCCACCGTGAGATCAGAGGCTAAGCAAACAGCTAGAAAGTCCTGCGCATATGCTCGAGCCGGCCAATAAGCACGAGACCGCTAATGCCTTGGCCTTTCGATGATTAAGGTCAGTTATTTTGTAGATCGTGCTCGTGTTTGTGTACTTACACTGTAACATCGGTTTTGAGCAAGGCTGGTCTCGAATTAGGATGGCTTAAGGATTTGGGAATAGCTGTAATCGAGTGAGTTCCAAGAAAATAGGCGAATAATTGAAACCTCTAATTCTTGAATCCATTCTCGCATATATCATTGATGCGTAATGAATTTGCCTGATTTATCATTCTGTCATCTTTCTAACACGTCAAAAGTTGCATCTATTTCCTTTTGTGCCCATAAACATTTACTGGGATTAAGCAGTCTCAAGCCCTGGCAGACTCCTTTCTCCTTGCCCAGCCCTTGACATCAGCACCCGAGACCAGCAGCATCTGTACGCCAGCTTCGAAGCCAAGTTCAATGGCCAGGTGCAGGGGCGTCTTGCCATCAATGTCGTAGAAGTCTGTGACGGAGGAGTTCCCTGAGCAATGCTTCAGCAATGTCTTGAGGAGGTCCCGGCGGCGGTGCAGCACCGCGAGATGCAGCACGTTGCGCATCTCTTGGTTCGTGTCGTCGACCCGGGCTCCGTGGCTCAGGAGCGTCCCCGCGATCTCCTCGTGCCCGGCGGCCACGGCGAGCATGAGCGGCGTGCTGCAGTCGCTGTCGAGCGCATTGCAGTCCAGGCCGTGCTGCAACAGCAGACGTACAATGTTGTCGTTCCCGGAACGCGCAGCAATGTGCAAAGGTCCCTGCCAATCGTCACTACCACCAGAGCCGCTTACCAGGGAAGCCGTCCGCGGTCTTGGTGGCGAAGGCCACGACGTGAGCAGCATGTTCTGGCTCTTGGCACTATCAACAAACGATGAGATGTCTCCAAAGTTGGGCTTATGTGTTGAGGTTGCCGGAGTCCTTTGTCCGTGCGCCGAAGAAACAGAGGCACGAGACGCACGGAACGAGCCTGCGTTGAGGTTCAAGGTTTGACCATCACCAGAGCTCGTTCGAGCCGAATCTTCGGGCCCTGTCAGAAGGCTCAGGTCCAGATCCGTCTCTTGTCCAGGCACATCCAATTCTTGTAGCAGGTCATTGATCTGGTATGAATGAGGAGACGAGTACTCGTCAAGACTCAAGCTGAGACTTTGCGGTAGAGAAATCGATGGCGAATGAGGCATCTGTGCATGAGTCTGGGTCTGGGTATCCGTCTGATTCCGGTTCTGGTTCTGGTTCTGGTTTTCGGTGCGGTTTTGGCTTTCATTTTGGTTCAACGGCTGCGGCCACACGCAGTCTGTGCTCTCGGATATGATTTGCGTACCATTGTCACCTATCGTGAAGACAGTTGCTTCGGAAGCCGAATTGTTCTTATGCCTTTCTGGGAAAACAATAGTAAGACAAAGGACTGGTTGTTGCCAGAAGTGGTGTCCTCTAATTGGGAGACTTACCTCGAAATCTACGCTGTGCGATACGATTCTGCATCCGCCGTCTCTCAAGGTCGACTTGTTTATCTTTGCCTGGCTCCATAAGTCTTTCGGTCTGGTATTTCTTCCACGGATTGTCAAGTTATTTTTGTAGAAGCGAACCACACATAGCCCATATATTCGACGTGCTGAGTTGGACATGATATGAACGATGCACCCATGAGTGAGACGCCGCTTACGGGCACAGATCAATACCCTGTATCCTATATCCCCCACGGTGCACCTTATCCCCCGTCTGACGTGAGAGTGGCGCACAATGGGCCGCGACGTTCCGCCGGGACATGTTGAGCTCAAGCCAGCCATGGACCCAAGTAGTGTCGCAATATCAGATCATGCCTGTCACAGCGGAGCAAGTTATCAATTGAGAGAACGGCTCGGAGTTGCTTGATGTGGGCGGTGTCATGGGAACATGTAGCCTAGGTATTCAACATGTCTATTCGTATATTACAACTGGTAACACAGCAACCTCCAAAAGTCCCATCAGTCGAGTCCAGGCTCACCCTGCAAAGCAGCCCGAATAAATCCGGCCGTCATGTCGAGCAGCTGGGCAGATCCCTCTCCGGACACGACGTTCAGATGCGTCTTGCCCCTGGCCCAGTGCAACTGCTTGCGAGAAGACGTGATCCTGCCAAAGGCGTCCTGCTGTTCCTCGGGCGGCGAAATGTCGTCCGACTCGGGAATCACCATGAGCACGGGGACGCGCAGCATGTCGAGATACTCGGTTGGGCGGAACAGCGCCAGCTTGTGGTACGTCTGCAGCGCGATGCGGTCCCTAAACCCAGCGGCGCCTCTCTCAATGGCGGCCCGCATCAGCGCGTAGGCTTCTAGGCCCCCGGGGCCTCCCGCACCGCCAAAGCCAATAGGGTTGTCCCCCTTGGGCGTAAAGGGCGCTAGAGACGCCGGCTCGTTGCCCCTTAGCTGCGACACCCTGTCCTGGACCACCTGCGAATAGGCGCGATCTACACGCTGTTGGCCTGCCTTGACATAATGGAACAGCGGGCACACCATAACGACTGCCCTGGGCCTCCGGTCGACGGCAGCGCACGTGGCGCTGACGGCGGCCCCAAAGGACATGCCCCATAATACAATGCTGCGAGCATCGACACTGCTCAGGCGTGAGACGAAAGTGTAAATGTCTGTGTACATGTCACTGCCACGATTAGCTTCGGGGTCTTTTGTGCCGGGGTTACAGGTGGGTGTGGAGGTATAGGATGGTGAGCCAGGGCCAGTATTGGTGCGTCTACCAGAGAGATCTTCAGCCATCTGTAGCGGATTGACCAGGTTGCGAGGTTGGCCCTCGCTAGCTCCAATGCTTCGTGCATCGTATAGGATGACGTTAAACCCCCTATCGTGTAGCCCTTCTGCGACTTCTGGAAGCGTCATTTCTTTGACACAATTAAACTGCAATATTTCAGTTCATTAGTGGATCAGTAAGTATAAGTGTATCTCCCATCTCTCTCTTCTCCGCAAGTAATTCAATGCTAAATTTGGAGGGAGAAAAACATACCCCATGAGACATGATAATGGCTGGCCCGGGACCATTCGGAGCCTCATACAGCCATGCCGAGATGGTTGTCCCATCTATCGTCTTGCATTCGACTGGGCGGTGTCTAGCTGCCATGATTTCTGATAGGAAAAGGGAGGAATATCCTGAGCTAGGTGATGTGAGTGCTCCACAGGAAGGATTTCGAAATGCCTGCTTCCGGGGGTGGGCATGCCAAAGTTACATGAGTGACGCACCGCAAAGGTTAGGAGCCGGCCCTTTGTCCTTTGGAGCAGCGTCGTTCTTTAGGTCAGGCTTATGGTGCTGGTTTCAAAATGCCATTGGAACAGATTCATGACATTGCGTGTGTCGGTATGCATGATGACTACCTAGGTATACATGTAGGTAGGTAATACATTGTGCCGAGTTTTGGATTAGCCAGGGCCTTACAAAATCATCACGTCTAGTGGCATATTAACAAACCCGAAGAAAATTTCTCAAGTGAGTCGGTGTATCGAATGCTGCACATTATGCTGCACTGCTTACATCTCACGACTCTAACTAGGTAGGTGGGTAATCGTGCTGATAATCGGTAATCGTGCTTTAGACAATATGCATTAGGCAATATGCCATGATAGGATCGAAACCAGTGAGCACACCTCAGTCAGATTATCGAGATAGGAAATTCGTCAGCGACAGTTATTAATGTGATCTTAAATGCAGAGGCGAAAATGAGCAATATAGTATATGGAATAAACTAATTGGCAAGATTGGGAATCGTGAAAGTATCCCGTCAACAGAGGGACACCTCGCCCATTTCCATCATATTAGAACGTAGCAACAAAAAACATCATGGACAGGACACAAGTTCAGCAGGAGCCGGTCGCCATTGTTGGATTCGCGTGCCGACTCCCCGGCGGCAATCACACACCACAGAAGTTATGGGATTTCCTTGAAGAAGGGCGGGTCGCTCCCAATACTGTACCCGAGTCACGTTTCAACATTCGAGGACACTATGACGGTTCTCTCAAGCCAGGCACCATGCGCCCCAAGGGTGGCATGTTTCTTTCAGACGAAATAGACCTCGCCAAATTTGACGCGGAATTCTTTGGCTTCTCGGGCGCAGATGCAGTGGCCACCGACCCCAATCAACGGCAAATGCTAGAGATCGTCTATGAAGGTCTCGAAAATGCTGGCATTACGCTAGAAGACGTGGATGGGCGGCCGGTGGCCTGTTATGTCGGGTCATACGCAACAGGTAGGTTGTCCCACCCAAGTCTACCGATGACGAACCTGACCATCCCACAATAGACTACCTTGATATGCAGAACCGAGACGCAGAAGACCGCCCGCCAAACATTCTGATCGGTACGGGAAGAGCTGTACTAGCAAATCGCATCAGCTATTTTCTCAATATCAAAGGCCCCAGTATTACCTTGGACACGGCGTGTTCTGGGAGTATCGTGGGACTAGACCTGGCATGTAAGTCTTTGCAGTTGGGCGAGGTCAACATGGCCATCATCGCCGCCAGTAACCTATACATCAATCCGGACCATGTCATGGACATTGGAAGTGTCGGGGGAGCACACTCACCGACAGCCTTGTGTCATACCTTTGATGCCGACGCCGACGGCTACGTTAAAGCCGAAGCTGTAAGTTGTATCATTGTCAAAAAGCTATCGGATGCCATCAGGGACGGTGATCCGGTACGCGCCATTGTGAGGGGAACGGCTTCCAACAGCAACGGTCGGACTGTAGGCGTGGGTGGCATTGCCGCGCCCAACTCTGTGGCGCAGGCAGCTGCGATACGGGCGGCCTACGCCAATGCTGGCATCACCGACTTGAACCAAACGTCGTATCTCGAATGCCATGGGACAGGAACCCCGGCCGGAGATCCGACAGAAGTCAACGGCGCGGGTTCCGTGTTTGCACAAACGCGTAACCCGGACCGACCTCTCATTATTGGTTCTGTAGGTTGACCCCTTTCTCCGGATCTGATTACCGGCCAAGCTCTCGGCATTTACTGACCCATTGGGGGTTATTCAGGTCAAAAGCAACCTTGGACACTCTGAACCGGCTGCAGGTATCTCGGGAATCATCAAAATAGCACTCGCCATGGAACGAGGGCTGATTCCTGGAAACCCAACCTTTCTGAGGCCTAGTCCCAAAAGTAAGCAGACACCCAGTCTACTATAGGCAATGAAGTGAGTTGAATAATGACTAATGGTTCTCCTTGCAGTTGATTTTGCCAGGAACAGGGTTCGAGCTTCGCGAACAAGCTTGATGTGGCCGACTTCTGGCTACTCGTTGCGTCGAGCAAGTATAAACTCGTTTGGGTATGGCGGGTCAAATGCCCACGCCGTCCTGGAACAGCCCGACCAGGAGGCTGCGCGTCATCATACAACGTCTTTCGGACAAGAGCAAGACTTTGACGACTCGCCACAAAGATTTCAGACTCTTGTCGTTTCTGCAAATGATGCTTCTTCCCTAAAGGCCAACATCAGCGCCCTGTGCAACCATATTGCGAACCCCCTCGTGACGACCTCGCTTTCCGATTTAGCTTATACGCTATCCGAGCGTAGGAGTCGACTGTGGCATCGGGCATTCGTGACGATAGACACGAGCGACGATCTTGATGAGGCTAACTTCACCATTACAAAGGGATCAGCCCAGACTCCCAAGGTGGCGTTTGTGTTTACCGGGCAAGGGGCTCAGTGGCCACAGATGGGTAAAGACCTCTTGACCCTGTTCCCCAAGCAAACTATCCCCGTCCTTGATGAGCTTGATGCCGTACTTCAGGCTCAACCTGACCCTCCTCAATGGTCATTGAAAGCCGAGTTGAGCCAGCCTCGAACCGCCGAGCACCTGCGCCAACCAGAGTTCTCTCAGCCGCTCGTCACAGCGCTCCAGCTCTGCCTCATTGTGGTGCTTGATTCGTGGGGTATCCAAGCCACTGCCGTGGTTGGACACTCGTCGGGTGAGATCGCGGCGGCATATGCGGCGGGTCTGTTGGATCGAGCCGGCGCCATCAAGGCTGCCTTCTACCGCGGCCGCGCAGCTGTCAATTGCAAAACTCTCGGCCTCGTTCAAGAGAATGTTGGTATGCTGGCGGTTGGTCTTGGAGCTGAAGCATTGTCCCCATTCCTTGAGAGACACACAGGCAACGCATGGATTGCTTGCTACAACAGCCCGAACAGCGTGACCGTGTCGGGAGAAAAGGCCACGCTCGAAACTCTGGCTAGTGAAATAAAGACGGCAGGACACTTTGCACGTATTCTCCAAGTCGACCTCGCATATCACTCGCCGCTCATGGGGCCAATTGGGGAGGAATACGAGCGGCTCCTCAACGCCGATCCAGGTTTCAATCCCACCACTGCCAAGCACGAGAGACTGGGCCGATTGCCACGGCTATTCTCTTCTGTAACAATGTCGGAAAAGACAACCTCTGCCAACGCAGCATATTGGAAAGGAAACATGGTGTCGCCAGTTCACTTCGCTGGAGCTCTAGAGTCTCTTGTAACCGATGACGCGCCAACAGTTCTGGTTGAATTAGGTCCGTCAGGAGCATTGGCAGGTCCCGTCTCACAAGTCCTTCAAAGCGAGTCGTTATCAAGTGGAGCAGGAGCCGATGCCAGTTATGTGGCCGCGTGGTCCCGCGGAACAGATGCCGCCAGAGCTCTGATGAGTCTTGCCGGCCGCCTGTTCTTGTCTGGCGTTCCTATCGACTTGGCCCAAGCCAATGCCTACGACAGTGAGCAGGTCCGCGTCATTGTTGACTTGCCGAATTACCAATGGAATCACTCAGTCCGTTACTGGCACGAAAACGCAGCCAGTAGTGATTGGAGGAACAAGCGCTTTATCACGCACGACCTGCTGGGGAGCAAGCTACCTGGAACCTCCTGGAAATCGCCCACATGGCGCAAAGTATTGAGACTAGGCGATGTTCCTTGGCTGAGAGACCATCGGATGGGGCCCGACGTGCTTATTCCCGGCACTGCGTTCATCTCCATGGCCCTTGAGGCCATATTCCAGAAGCATTGTGCCACCCAGGACGATGAAGCCGGCCATTTGTCGTCCCCAAATCAGCTGGCGTATCGTTTCCGCAACGTCAAGTTTGACCGGGCCGTCGTCGTGGAAGATGCTCAACCGACGAACCTCGTCGTCACGCTGGCTAGCTTGACAGGGAGCCAGGAATGGCACGAATTCCGCATACGTACCACAACCTCCACACACGACATCGTCTATGAGCACTGCTCCGGTTTGGTGCGAGTGCATGACAAGCTTACGGACGACGAGTATGGCCTAAGTGGTGAGCAGTTGGCCCCTCTGAAGCATCCGCAGTCTCCGGCGCCGTGGTACAAGCTGCAGACTTCTGTTGGCACACACTTTGGCCCAGCCTTCCAAAAGATCAAGCAATGGGAGTCGGTGAGCGGCCAACATCACTGTCGAGCCATCATGTCCCTAGAGCCACCCATCTCCAAGTACAATCCGCAGACGTATTATCCTATCCACCCGGCTGTCCTCGATGCCTGCCTACAGACATCGACACCTGCCATTTTAGCTGGCGAGCGCACCACGCTCCAGGACGTGATGATTCTGGCCAGCATTGACGACATGGTGATCAACACCGTACCCAGGGACCTTGGAGATGGTCTATCCGTCGCAAATGCTGTATGGACGGGTCGGGGCCGGAAAGACAAGTCACAGAGCTGGGCTAGCAATGTTGACATCCACGACCCCCAAACGGGCTCGCTCTTTCTTCGCGTCCGGGGCCTTGAGCATGTGCGACTGGATGTCCCAGAAAAGCCAGATGTGCATCATTTCAATGCTGTGTGCTGGAACCCCGACATGTCGCGCATCACGCAGGACCAGGTTTTATACAACCTTGGAGTACCAGATCAAGGGACGCAGCTGGATGCTGTGATTGATCTGATTGCGCACAAGACCCCACGTCTTCGCGTGCTCGAGGTGGATCTGCAGGGCGAGCGTACCTCGGGTGCGTGGCTTGAGCCAGCAAGTGAAGCATCTCTCAGAGCTAGGGCGGCTTATGAACACTATGACTTTGTCTCGCCTAATGCACAGGCAGTGGTTGAGTTTGAGACTGCGCAGAAAGGCGCCCACAAAGCTCAGTTCCACCTCTTGTCTCCAGGGCGCGCTGACCCGGGGCTGCCGGCTTCGATCCTCGAGGCCAGCTATGACTTGATTCTACTCTGGACGGCGAAACCAAAGACAACAGAGCCTGACGCGCTGGTAACCCAAGTCAAGAGTCTTATCGGTACTGATGGCTTTATGCTATCCCTTCCGACCTACAGTGGCAAAGACGTGCCGATCAAGTGGCAGAGTGACGACGACCTTGTGGAGGTCTCCGGAGACGGAAGCGCTGATTCAGAAAGCCGGACACCCAGCGATAGTGACAATGAGCGCGACAGTCCGTCGTCGTCTCCCGTCCTCGTCAAGTGGCAGTCTACCGGCTACACAACACCAGTGACGGGTACCAAGGACGTTGGTGATATTGAGGATCCAGTAACAAATGGCCCCGTCAGCAATGACACTTTCCAGGCTTTGACTGTGCCGAGCGTGCTTGGCATCGGAAGTGCCCCGGGCTACATATATCGCAACAACACGTCCAACTCCTCGCAAGTCTCCAATAGGGTAAAGTCACTAGTCGTTGCTCAGTTTGAGGGAGCCAACCCACCATTGGGTCCTGGTCTGCGGGGGGCGCTTACAGCATCCGGCTGGCTGATCAACACGGCGCAGATTGAGGACCTCACAGATGAGATTAGTGGAATTAACCAGACGCTTTCCTCGGCGTCAGTTGTGCTGGTGATCGATGAGTTGGTCAGATCAGTCCTGGCGGACATATCGTCCTCGAGATGGGAGTCGCTCAAGCGTCTCATTGCGTCAGGCAAGCCGCTGCTGTGGGTAACCAGGGGAGCCCAGACTGAAAACGTCAGCTCCCCTGACAATGCCCTTGTGCAGGGCCTTTTCCGCGTCGTGCGGCGTGAAGACCCTGGCGTGCGTCTCGTGACGCTGGATGTGCAGAGTCCGGCGAGTGCAGCGGCACACTGGGCAGTGCAACAAGTTCTCGCCACGATGGCGTTTGGTCTCGACACTCGTACTGGCAGCGCTGAAGCCGCCATCGGCGAGACAGAATATGCCGAGAGAGATGGCCTCTTGCTCATTCCCCGCATTGTGCCAGACAATGATCTCAATGAATTCAGGGCAGCTGAGCGAGGAGCTGGCCACCGGCTGGTCGAAAAATACCTGCATGCCAACCCGGCTCAGGTCAGACTCCAGGCTGATAAGATCGGCACTTTGGACAGCTTAAAGTGGTGTGAGACGGCGACGGGTCAAGTTGCTGTGGAAACGGGCAAGGTTGAGATCGAAGTGATGGCAGTGGGTGTCAACTTCAAGGTAAGTAGTCTGAATGATCTCCTTCTGTCTACTGCAGTCTCAAGGAGACACACTGACACATCATAACAGGACGTTGCAACGACGATGGGTATCGTTCCAGAGAATGAGCATATGATAGGTTGTGAATGTGCCGGCTACATCAAACGCATCGGTCCAGGCGTCACCGGTTTCAATATCGGAGATCGTGTCGTAGCCCAGACCAACGGAACATATGTGAACCGACTGCAATGCGTGGCCGACCGCGTGTACCCAATCCCGGCGTCCTTGAGCTTCGAGGATGCGGCAACGATTCCGCTTGTGTATCTTACTGCTATATATGCTCTGTTCCACATGGCGGATTTGAAAGAAGGCCAGGTAGGTGATCAAGTGTCTTCGGCCGTGTACTAGCTAACATGTTTTATCACCAGACTGTCCTTATCCACTCCGCAGCCGGTGGTGTCGGCATCGCAGCGATTCAGCTGGCAAAGTTCAAGAAAGCTGATGTAAGTCCCATCCTTCCTTGGCTTTTTGATTGGATAATAGGCTGATCAGCACCACACGACAGATCTATGTCACGGTTGGTACCGAAGACAAGAGAAAGTTTCTGGCTGACAAGTTCGGCATCGCACCCAATCGCATGTTCTCGTCCCGGGATACTCGTTTTGCAGAGCAGATTCGAAGAGAGACCGGTGGTCGCGGCATCGATGTGATCCTGAATTCCCTCATTGGCGAGCTGCTAGACGAGTCATGGCGTTTGACTGCCGACGGAGGGACCATGGTCGAAATCGGGAAACGCGACATCGTAAACCGCAACCGTCTGGCCATGGAACCGTTTGATCGGAATTGTTCATACAGAGCTATTGATCTCTCCTATGTCAGAAATATCAGTGACCAGCTGATTGGAAGGTGCGTATACATGCATACATATATCTTGGTTGCCAGGGCTGATTATCGTCTACTAGGCTGCTCAAGGAGGTGTTTGACCTGGTGGGAGCTGGCCACATTGGGCCAATCCAACCCGTCACTGTTTATGGCTTCGAGGAAGTCATCTCAGCCCTGTCTTACATCCGGCGTGGTCAGCATATCGGCAAGATTGTCGTCTCTAATGGCAACAGACTAGATGTCAAGGTCTTGACCAAGCCAGCAATGCACAAACTCGAGCTCAAGCCCGACGTAGCATACCTTATTGTTGGAGGGCTGAAAGGGCTCTGTGGCAGTCTTGCTGTACACATGGCACGCCACGGTGCCCGTCACATTATCACCATGAGCCGAAGCGGTGCAGCCGATCCCGCCTCCGCCAAGGTTATTGATGACTGCTGTTCCTATGGCTGCCAAGTGACAGATGCACAGGGTGATGTATGTGACAAGGACTTTGTGGCACAAGTGTTTCGGCAGTCTCCTCGGATTGCAGGCGTCATTCAAGCCGCCATGATCCTAAGAGTAAGACTGCAACGTATCATGATTTGGTGGTGTCGATTCTGGGGCTAACTCTACATACAGGACAAACCTTACGAGATCATGACGCATGATGATTATCATACAGCGATCAAGGCCAAGGTGACAGGCACATGGAATCTGCATAATGTGGCGCTGAGGGAACAGCCGCTAGACTTCTTCACCATGCTCTCGAGTGTTTCTGGTGTCGTCGGTAACAAGGGCCAGGCCAACTATGCTGCGGCAAATGCCTTCCTCGACGCCTTTGGATACTTCCGTCGGTCCCAAGGGCTACATGCCAACACAGTAGACCTGGGCCTCATTGAAGACGTTGGCTACGTTGCCGAGACAGGCGGTGCCGCGCTGGAAGCCCGGTTTGACCGGAGTGAATGGACTCCCATTGACGAGGGCGTGTTGCGCCGCATCCTTGGGTATTCCATCATGCAACAAAACGACCTGCGCGCGCCCCTCAGCGCAGCCGGCGCGGCGCAGCTTGTGACAGGTATCGCATACCCACTGTCGTCTGGCACGTCAGATCTCGCCGCCGAGCGACGATTTGGGTACTTGTTTGCCGCGGGAGACGGCGGCAAATCACAAGGTCACGGCGGCCAGGGCGACGAAGCAGACCAGGCCGTCCGGGCTTTCCACATGATGCGTGCCGCCGACACGGATGAGCGAGCGCTGACCAAGGCGGCCGTCGAGCTGCTCCAGAAGCAGATTGCCAAGCTGCTGAGACTCGAGAGCGAAATCGAGCCCGGCAAGCCCTTGATGGCTTATGGGCTTGACTCCCTTTCGGCTGTCGAGCTTAGAGGATGGATCCGTCAAAAGCTGGGTGGAGAAGTAAGCACGTTGGACATAACCAATGCGAGCTCGCTAGTCGCGCTCTGTGAGAAGCTTATCTCGAAGCTTTAGAATTCGACTCCCTTCCAAGATTTTGCCAGTAAGAAGATACCTACCGATCACGCCGATGAGCGTCGAAATACAAAATCATAGACCAATGATGAATGATAATAAGCGGAAGAGTCCATCAAAAATACTAAGCGTTGAAATTTGTCTATAATTATCTTCTTTATCGCGAAAACGATAAAGCTTAGCTTGTGTCACGGCGCTAGACCCTGCCCATAGGCAGGGTCCAACGCCGTGACAGTAACGACTCTACTAAGTGTCAGATGTAAGTGACTGTATCTTTCTGATCATGTGTCAAATTGAGTGATGTATTGATCATGTTCTGTTCTGACTACTTGGTACGCTTGCACGGTTCTTTTGTTGGTGCCGGGTATGCCCCGGACCCTCCTAGTCATCTACGGAACACCGTGAGGGTCTGTGGTGTGCTACTGCAGCTTGGCAGCACACCATATTTGACAGGTATATCGATGCAAAGACTGATTCTTGCAGTTGCAAGAATATAGCACACCGAAACATTGGGAAAGGATCGCGAACCAGGATATCTGTGACTATAGTACGGGAGATCACCAGGAACGTGCCATATGATATCTACCATAACAAACAAAAAAAAAAAA